>CAHIKZ030000064.1:0-55000 GCA_903632075.3 Acanthosepion pharaonis | reverse complement strand
CATCCCCCGCCACTACAAAAAAGTATATATATATATATATATATATATATATATATATATATATATATATATATATATATATATATATATATATATATCCTGGTATGAAAATGATGTGAACGTTTGTAGTGTTTTTTAGGTGTGCAGATGAGAGTGTTTATAGCAGACGCGAAAAAACAAAAACAAAAAAACCTACAGGAACTCTTACAGAAGGTCGTAAAGGTAAGGTAGAAGAAAAGACTAACCATCAACTGTAAGAAGACAAAATCTATGGTTGACAGCAAAAGAGACAGACCAACATGCGAATTACGTATTGGAGATAGCAAAATTAAAACAAGTGCAACAATTTAAATATCTAGGAAGTATTTTAGCAGAGGATAGAAAATACAACACCGAAATCCGAAGATGTATTAGGATAGCGAAATATGCCTTCCAAACGCTAAGCAGAGTATTAAGAAACAGGAAAATTTCATTGGAAACAGAGAAAAGAATACTTAAATGTTATGTAATATCGAGCATCCTATATGACAGTGAATGCTGAACAATCTCCTCACAGATGAAGAAGAGACTTGAGAGAAAAGAGATGTGATTCTGCAGAAGGATGCTGAGAAGACCATGGACTAAACACGTGAACAACGACGAAGTTTTAGAGAAAATGAAAAAAAAAAGGACACTTGAACGTAACATCAGAAAGAGAGAGCTGAAATGTGTACACGCACATAATGATGAGTGAAGGCTAGGAAAAATTGACACTCGCGGGGCAGAGGAAAGCAGCGCATGAGCTGGGGTAAATGATTGGCAGGACTGGGATTAGGAGATATAGCAAAAGAAATACTTTACTAAGGGCTACAAAGGACAGGAAGCTGTAGAGAGCCATGATCGCTCACGCCCTGAAAAGATACAGTATATAGAAGAAGAATAACATAATCCATTCATTCGAATACATTTACAGAACTTAATTCTATCTCACTTTTCATCGTACATGTTGGTATATATATATATATATATATATATATATATATATATATATATATATATATATATATATATATATAATAATAATAAAGAAGACCTTAAAGATTCATTTCGGTTATAATTTATTTCGTGAATTAAAATTAAATTATTACCGAACTCAAGCTTTAAGGTTTTCTTCTTTTTTCTTATTATTATTATTATAATGCTCTGTAGTTTACATTGAGCTCTCTCTGGATTAATATCCTCTTTAGAATTATCCTTACCAGCCATAATTGGTTATATATATATATATATATATATATATATATATATAAGTATTTCACCCCAACCAACCAACCGTTTCGACAGTGAAAGAGTAGGACCGTGATGCCAGCCTAGTAGCACGTTTAAATTCATGCAGTCTGGGAACTAGCGAAAATAGTTCGTCGGAGCAGTTACCGTGAAAGTATTTGTAGAAAAGACAGAGGGAAGCGACGGCACGTCTGTGAGAGAGCGACTGTAGACGAGATGCCAAATCAGGACCGATCACATTGCATATCTGTCCCTGGGTTTTATCGACGACCATAAGGCGGACAGCGGGGACACCAGACCATATATGACAGCAGTATTCCATGCAAAGGCGAATGGTTGATTTATAGATTTGAAGAATGGACACGGGCGAGAAAAAACTTTCTGGCGCGACACAGGGAACCAACTTTCCTTGCGGTGGATGAAGCTATTGATTCAATATAATTTTTCCACCTCAGGTAAGCGGACAGTTTGAGACTGAGCAGTCGCGAAGAGGCACTCTCTTGGAGTTGAGCGTCATACATTCTAATGGGAGGCAGGGATGGTTCCCTGAGGTGATTATAGAGAGCAGTTTTGTTTTTGAGGCATTAAAGTTATCCAGCCAATTCCTGCTCCAGTCTAAAACCAATTGGAGGTCCTTTTCGAGACTAACGGCCAGGTTAGTTTTGTCAGCAATACCAGATTCGTTTTTGAGGCAGGAGTAAATAGTAGTGTCATCTGCATAGATGCCTACTTGGGAACTGATATATATATATTATATATTGCGTCTAGCATGAAACAGCCTGTCGCCTCTGAGTGTTGACTTCAATGTTCACTTTTATATTTAAATTGAAATTAAAATTTCTCTTTGATATTGAGCACTTTATCCCATAAATATAGCACACCTTAAAACTATATTTCTTCATATATATATATATGAAGAAAAATTTGGAAAAAAACAAACAAAAATCCTTAAATGCAATTATGTTGTTTAAAATGAATGAAATGTCGACGTCTGACGTTTCAAAACGTATTCCTAAAAATTTTTGATTATTTTGAATGAAAAAGAAAAAAAAGAAAACGTCGCCCATGTGACGACAACGTGACCATGCTAAATGGAAAGCTGATCATTTTAAAAATTTTCAGTTATCTGTTTTGGATAAGACTTGTTGTTTATGTCCATCGTCTTTGTCAAATTGAACTGAATTGTATTTTAATGAATATTGTCTTGAAAAAGGTTTATTAAACCGAAACGTCAGACGTCGACATTTCATTCATTTTAAACAACATAATTGCATTTAAGGATTTTTGTTTGTTTTTTCCAAATTTTTCTTCATTCTGTCGGATCTATATCCATTTACATTTGCTTACATATATATATATATATATATATATATATATATATATATATATGTGTGTGTGTGTGTGTGTGTGTGTCTGTGTGTGTATAATATATATATATGTGCGTGTGTGTGTGTATATATATATGTGTGTGTGTCTGTGTTTGTGTCTGTGTGTGTGTGTCTGTGTGTATATATATATATATATATATATATATATATATATATATATATATATATATATATGTTACGAGAAAACGGTGTTGTTCCACTTCATTTATAACTTTTTTTCCAATTTTGGGGCCAACCACTGTCACCCGACACTCAGTGTTAAAATTCGACCTTTTGACCTGAGAGTCGCACATTAACTCCAGTTTTAGACAGCCCATCGCACTAAGTAATGCCACTTGAGGCATCCAAAAAAGGGGAAAGTGCAAAGGTTACTGAACTATTCTTGGATTCTGGTCCAGCTTTTTGCCACATTCCATTCGAGTAGGCGTGCGTAAAAATAATTTTTTTACGCAAAGCCAGAGTGACTTAAAGATCAACCTCTCTACTCAAAACATCCTGCCGACAGGCCCGGTGTGTGTGGGGTGGTGGTGGTTCTGGTCAGAAAACCTATTGCCATTTAATGTTTAGTGATAGCAAGATATCTCCTGCGTGAAAATTCAGTGTTAATGATAATATCAGATGTTTCCTTATAAGGAAACATTCATCATTCATTGACCGAGTAGCCTTTCTCCACTCCTTGGCCCTCTGGCTAGGATCAAAATGTAATATCTGTTCCCCTCGTCTCTAATGGTAATGATAATATTAACCGTCTTCTTATAAGGAAACATTCCACGTTCATTAACCGAGCAGCCAGTGCTACTCGAATTACGCTTCTCCTCACTCCCTTGCAATCGAACTTGAATCAAAGTGTAGTATCTGTGCTGATGTCTGCAATGGTAATATATATTGTAATGGTAATATATAACTGTTTCCTTATAAGGAAACATTCCACATTTATTGATCGAGCAGCCAGTGATACCGTCGGTTATATAAACTTTCTATTTAAAGCATTTTTCAGGGAAATAGGTTTCTCAAGCCACTAACTGTTATCGCTATTTCCAGTATTGATGGGATCTTTCTTCGTTAACCTTTTCTTTGAAATAGTGTGTAACATCAATATCTTGATTATGGTTTGCTTTGCTTTGCTTTACGGTATATCAACCTCAAAAGTTATTTAATGCCGACAGAATTTTTATTGCTGATAATTTTTTCTTTTTCAAAAATGTATTGCTGGTAATACTTTTTTCTTTAAAAATGTATTGCTGGTAATATTTTTTTCAAAAAACGTGTAGCTGGTAATATTTTGTTTTTAAAAATGTATTGCTCTTAATAATATTTTCATTCAAAAATTTATTGCTAGTAATAAACAATGTAATACATTTTAATTATTATTTTTGTTATCAATTCTCAAGATCAAAGAAAATGTATAAATTCCCTTTTATATGTTTACGTTTCATCACAATTCCTCATTTTTTTAAAATAAATATTACCAAAGAGTGAAGGTAGTTATAAAAAAAAAAAAAAGTATCATGAGGGAAAAAAATTACTACGTCTATTGCAGGCACGGTTATCCACGTTTGCCAAAAATTTACGTGTAATTTAAAAAAAAACAAAAACAATTAGCGGTTCTAAATTTACAAGTTAATACGGGACCCGCCCTTTAGTATTAAAAATGGGACTGTCCCGTTGCGTTGGAAATCCTGACTGCAAATTTTAGAAAAATGGAGAAGAATTGATCAGTGTAAGTCCGTGAGAAGAATGCATAAGATTGGAGGAAACTTGTTGCCACTTGATCCCCAACTGATCAGACGTTTCTTGTATGGATATGAACACGAGAAATATATTCAACGGGACACAAGAGTCATTTTCAAAATGACTTGCTAAGAATCGAAACAAAACTAGTTACTTTCCATCGTCGTTGATCGGACCCTAAACTATCATCAGTAACGATGAATGGATCTCCTCTAATGGAGGCCCCATGCCTTGAGAGCCTATTGGGTCTTAAATTCAACCCAGGCCTCAAGTGGAACTCGTGCATACAATCCATTGCTAAAGATGCAGTAACTAACTCATTGTGCTATCCACTACCTTTAAAAGAGCCAGATCTGACCTAAAGTTACTGCTAAAAGTACTGGTGTCATATTTGGGCGTTGCCCAGTCTACATTTTCCAGTCTTGATAGTGTCCAAAAGCGCTCCTCGTCCTTGGGAGTGACAAATTATTTTCCACGCTATAACCCCTCTCCTACATACGAAACTTTGCAATCCTCTCGCTGCTCTATCGTTATTTCCATGAAAAGTGCTCAGACTAACTACATTCCTTAGTTTCACCTGTTCGAAGCTTTATGACTAGGACCCGCCATCCTATGTGCATTGTAGCAAACCTGCACCATTCCATTCCATATTCCATTGCTGAGAAATAAGTTCCACTCCAGTAGCTTTTTTCCCGCGAACTACTGCTCTATGGAACCTACTCCCAAGCGGATGTTTTCCAGATCACTACACGCTTAACCAGTTCAAGTCTAGGGTTTTAACCATTATCTTCTCTTTATAACCGTATAAAACTGTGTCTATTACTCTGTAACCTATCTACCTCGAATGGCTTCCGGGCCTTGTACTGTGCGAACACCAATGTGAAAAAGAAAATGCGAGCAGCAGAGAAAATCTGCGAATATTATTTATAAATCGACACCCGCCTGATTTTGTTCAGAGTAATGTTTTTTTTTCTTTTTGATGGTGGCGCAGAATGAGAAGAGGAAAAATATAAAGATAAGAAAGAAAAAAAATAACTACGAATAATAATAATAATAATAATAATAATAAACAGACCCAGATATTTGCCAAAGTTTAGCTTGCCAAAACAGAACATTTTTATAAAATATCCGAAAATATGTTAATAACTTTTGCAGCTGTCTTTAAAACTGCAAAAGCAGATTCTGGAATTCTTCCAGTTCTTAGTGAAGGTGCCGAGCGAATAAAGAAAGGCATTTGTGATAAGAACTAAACTAGTTTTTGCTTCTTTATAGATGCACCGTCAAGACTGAGCAAGAGGTACGGCAGCCATTTTGAAAAGGAATAGAAGTAAGCCATTTTGAAAAATAAATAGAAGGAAGCCATTTTGAATATAAATAGAAGGAAACCATTTTGTAAAAGGAATTGAAGTCATTTTAATTCTTTGTCGATCTACCATATCTGCTCCGAAACGTAAACAATGACAACAATGAACATATATGTGTTTATAAACAGTAATTTGAACTTTGATAACCGGAAGTTCTCTGTGGCTGATTGGTTAATAGAACATCAAACCAAATGACAGTTCGATATCTGTCAGAGAAAGCATATTATCTACGAAATTTCTCAAACATACATTAAATATTGTTTAATTAAAATCAAATCAAATATGTTATATCCATAAAAAGAACGTATAAACAGAATATAGATAAATATATAGATATATGTGTGTGTATTTAAAATTTAAATATAACAAAAATATATCTGTAAAAGAACGATAAATAATAAACACAAAAGAAAAAATTATCTCAGTCGAGGTGTTTCGTCCTCTGATGGACTTCATCAAGGAAAATGTAAGAAATTCATTTTGCAACAAGTATTTATAAAGAAGTCAAAATATTTTTTTTAATTTTTAAATATTCATGAGGTTAACTGAAAAATTTAACAAAACTATGGAAGATGCTAAGTGACGTAATTTAATGCCTAATAAAGAAAAGTTAGTAAATGATGTTGAATTTATATTTTTTATGCAATTAATAATTTTTGCCTTGGTAAAGTTCATCAGAAGACGAAACGCGTCGGCTAAGATAAATTTTCCATTTGTATTTATATATATATATATATATATATATAGTGTAACCCGGATATAAGAGAAACCCGTATATAAGAGAGATTTTCTCTGGTCCCAAATTAGAGCCTGTGTTAATGTATATAAAATAGACCAAACCCGGATATAAGAGAAACCCGGATATAAGATACTTCTTCTCCGGTCCCCACAATTCTCTTATATCCGGGTTACACTGTATATATATATATGTGTGTGAACATTAAATTCAACAGTCAGAGGCGACAGACAGTTTCATACTAAACGCAGCCAGCAAGCCATCTGTCGCCCCTGGGTGTTGACGTCAATTTTCACTTCTATATTTACATACGATCTATCTCTGATATTGAGCACTTTATCCCATAAATATAACACAACTTAAAACTATATTTCTTTATATATATATATATATATATATATATATGTGTGTGTGTGTGTGTGTGTGTGTGTGTGTGTGTGTGTGTGTGTGTGTGTAAAACTTCGGATAGCGTATATCTGTAAAAGGACAATGTGAATAATTTAAATACTAATTTGCACACACACACATATTTGATTTATTTGTTTTAACGATATATTTAATGGATACTCATATTTGAGTAGATACTCTGTTTTTATTTATTTATTAAACACTTTTTTTTCTATCTACTGGCCTGAATATTCGAGAAAACATGTTCGGAAAATATATATATATATATATAAACCTCACTTACTCACTTTCGTTTATTAGACACTGAATTTTATCACCTCTTGTCCTCCATAAACTTGCTTGGCTTTCAGGTTAACTTGATGAATATACACGAGAACTCCTATAGCTAAAAATTTTGAAAAAGCAATGACTTCTTTGCTCTTGTATATAAATACTTGTCACAAAATAAAATCCTTACATTTACCTTTTCATGAAGGACGAAATGTGTCGTCTAACTTTTCCTTTTGTTTTTACACACACACACACACACACACACACACACACACATATATATATATATATATATATATATATATATATATATATATATATATATATATATTAATTAAGATCAAATATAGATCAAATATGGATCTATCAATCTAACATGTTTTACTTTTATTAAAGCTTCGGCAGAGACTGTGTACCAGAGAAAAATGCAGGAATTTTGCTATTTTCATCTTTGTGTTGTTTGAATTTTCATTGGTCAGTCATGTATTACGTGTAAATAATTCTATATGTATGTAGTCATATATATATATATATATATATATATATATATATATATATATATAGGAGCTATTTTTGTAGTGATTTTTTATAACATACTTATGTTATAAATTTTTTATAAAATAATATATATATATATATATATATATATATATATATATATATATATATATACTAAACCTAAGCATATTAATCTTTTATATCGCAATCAAATACATTCTATTTATGAACAAGAAAATATCCTAAAAGAACTAATAAATATTAATATATCCACCACAGATGCTGGTAAATGAAGTAAAAAATAAAATAAAATTAATTATATATTATACTAAATCCAATATATCCAGTTTAATCATCTATAATGATTCTCCCCACCAACTAAAGGGTTGCAGAAAACCAGCATTGTATATAAGTTTAAATGTCCCTTGGGAGATTGTATCTCCAACAGAAAAATAATATATATGTCTAGAAGGTTGAGTTTTCATTTGAATGATACATCTAACATCTCTCAACATTTACAACAGCCTATCTGTTTACATTCGCAATTTAGGAAAATTCTTGTTGAAAATACATCTGTACTTTTTCATGAAAATAAATAACATAAACTAAAAATTCTTGAAGCTATCTATATTAAAAATTGAAACCAACTCTTAATAAAATTAATTAGGAATACTGTTCAAATGTTTTAAAATGTTTACAGTAGATAGTTTAAAATATCTAGGTATTAACTAATAGTTTTTTTTTAATATTTAGACATTACAATAACTTAGTTACCTCCCCTGACGTTTGCACGTGAGATTACATGATAAAATTTACAATTGTACAGTATATAACCTTAGTGTTTTTCACTTCACGCATAAAAAAATTCAGATGAACACAATAATTTTGTCTTAGAAAAAAACAAGACCCTGATTATGCTAATGTTGAAAGTACCAGGAAATAAAATGAATATGCATCAATATGGGAATTTCCTTTCTTCCTTTAATAAGGATACTCGGAAACTTGTCCGTAATTCCGAGAGGATGCTATTAAAAATAAACAAAACTTGTCTAAATAATTTAATGAGACATGTCTTAATGAAAACATGCTGCCAAATTATACGCAATATATATATATATATATATATATATATATATATATATATGTGTGTGTGTGTGTGTGTGTGTGTGTGTGTGTGTGTTGTGTGTGTGTGATTGTGTTGTGTGTGTGTGTTTGTAGGATGTATAATAGTATCTGAAACGAAAGTCAAATCAAATACGCGTTTCGCTTAAGAAAAAATTTTATGTTCCCTTTGGTGTCATCCGTTCAACTAAAAGAAGAATGGACAAAACTTTGTTTTTTGAAAGTGTCTTAGGATCTCTGAGGATAAGTTGGTTAGAAAAATGTGGATTTACCGCTTTTAAACTACAAAAGCAATAGATCGACCTTGTTAACCACATTACAAACTGGTATAGCGCGTCAGACTATATAACGGTTCCGTGTAGGATACAGCTTCGATTCATCTCGGAGGACGCATATTTTCTATGAAATTTCTCGGACATTCAGGCCGGTAAATGTTGTTGATACTGTTTCTTATAAACATAGCATTTATTTAATGTGTTGATATTTGTTTAACTGATTTTAGGTTCAAAATTTCTACCTGCATGAAGCAAGCTGACTGTCGTAATTTGATGCTTTTATGCACTGACACAACCATAGTCAATGCAAGGGACTCGTTAACCCCCCCACCCCCAACGAATCTATGATACTCCCCTAGTCTATGATACCTCCGAATCTATGATAGGGGTCCCCTACTCTACTACATCTAAGTTTTCATAAGGTCAGTCAGAACATCTCTATCTATAAAAGGCAGGATGTGTGTATGTGTGTGCGCGCGTGTGTGTGTGTGTGTAACGAATGCACAGCCGCAATTTTCGACGGATTTGCACCAAAATTTACATGCACATGCTCCAAGTTAGCGAAAAGGCCAAGACCGACTTTGCATTTCCCATCGATAGTGGAAATAATCGATTTTTTCATGCTTCTACGGCAGTTTTCATGTAGTTTGCGGCCATTTTCTACTGGCCAGATTGACAGCCTATAGCTGGCTGCCGCGAATAGGCAGGAAGATTCTATTGGCCAGCATGAGAGCCAACAGCTGACTGACACGAATGTTAACTAGCATGCTAGCATGCAAAAAAAAAATTGGTAGCTACATTCGTCACAAGTGGGAAAAATTTAAATCTGCATGGCACTTTACTCCAATTGGCTCATTCGCTTGCTTAAACTCAACGTTGATTCTGATTCCGCAGAACTGGGTTGGGTGTGAAAAAGTATTTGTTGTTAACATTCTTTTTTCATTCGGTTTTTCCAGTTACGAGTCCTTTTTTAAAGCTGATCATTTTGTGTTCATTTTGTTTAGTTCTTTTTTCGTAACAGATTTAATGTTTACTATAGAGCTTAGAAAAAGTTGGCAGTGTGATATAGGCAAGAAGTAAGGCATGTAGCAACATCAGCACGGCAAAGGGCACTCCTTTAAAGGCAAGGAAGGGCAAAAATATTTTAAGTCAAGTGATAGCAATTGCTGTGTGAGTCGTAAAATGTTTGAATCAAGCACGGGCAACGCCGGGCCATGCTGCTAGTAAATTATAAAAATAAAGAAAAACAGAACAAAACAAGTTTTACGTTCTTAAATTAAAATCTTTTAAAAACGCATGGCACATAACTGACTGAGGCTATCATGTATCTTTCGATACATGACTGACGAGGCAGATTTTTTTCCACAGTAGGTTTTTCATAAGGTAGTATTCATATAAAATACAAATTTTATTGTAAACTAATTATGTACAATAATGGATCATTTGAAATACAGATGAACACTTCAACTAGAAAAACTGAAAATAAATACAATGTATCCAAATACAAATTAGAGACATGTCATAATAGCTAATTCTATCTTAAATAATGTCAACAATGTTTTGTGGCAATTTTTAACATCGACTTGAGATTTTTCTTGTTAAAAAGTTGAATAATTTTAACATCATTCAATATTATGGATAAAAAAATAGTGAATTTTATATAGCGTTTTTTATTTTAAACTTAGCATGAGCAAAACAAATTCATGGATTTGGACAAAAAATGAGCCCCCCCCCCCTAAGAACAACATGAAAATTCGCAAAAAATGTTAATCTCTTCATAGTCAGTTGTATATAGTTTCATTTTTAATCTATATAAAAGTAGGTAGAAAAAAAAACCAGTTGTTGATAAGATAGCGTGGCTCACAAAGCACTGCCCGAGGCCCTCAGCCATATTTGCCCCCTCCCTCGTTGGAAGTTCGGGATTAGTATGCACCGACCCTGCACAAAATATTCTCTTCCTGAAATGGTTCTCCTCGACTTCTTATCTGTAGCTATTATCAGTCATAAGTAAATTAACCTTTAAACGGCGGGGTTTATTTCATTGGGGATCAGCAGATGTCATCAGTTGATGATTTTGAACTTTTTCCAACGATATTGGCATCATTCATTCATGATTTGAGTCTAAATAGTTGAGTCGAGGATTCATTGGATTATTATTTATTAGGATTCCTGGGGTTACGTAATTTCATATTGTATTTGCCTGCAAATAAAACTGGAAGAACAAGTCAAAGATAATACCATGTCTACATATATACATCTCGAAAAGAAATAAGGTGAAAACTTGTGACAACTTGGTGTGAAAATCTCTCTAAATTGTCACTAAAATATTTGAAGAACTCTACCTTTTGGCTAAAGTGTTTGAAGGCGTATCATATTGTTAAAAGATTTTAATTTAAGAATGTAAAACTTGTTTTGTTCTTTGTTTTTCTTTATTTTATAATCTAAAATAATCGAAATATCTATTTTTTATAGCTTTTGTATATATATATATATATATATATATATATAGAAAAATCAACATAAAAACTATCTTTTAAAAAAGGAATTTTCTCGTTTTTTCTTCGATTGGTATGAACGTTCATGTAACTTTTTCTGAAGCCAAAGACTTAGGTTTCCTGAGATGACGTCATTTCTTGGGGTCCTTGTCTACCAGTAAAGCTGGAAGAACACGCCAAAGACAGGACCCTGTTCGTATACATGTTTCTCGAAAATATAAGGGGTTAAAAATGGTGACAACTTGCTGCGAGGCATGCCCAATTCCATTCTGCATGAAAGGCTGGAAGACTTCTGCATGGAAGGCTTTTAAACAAATACTACATTTAAGAATCTAATATTTACTTTATTCCCCCTGTTTTTTGCTAAAATAGTTAATTTTTATAGCTTTTGTGTATAAGTA
This sequence comes from Acanthosepion pharaonis, assembly GCA_903632075.3. Lineage (NCBI taxonomy): Eukaryota > Metazoa > Mollusca > Cephalopoda > Sepiida > Sepiidae > Acanthosepion > Acanthosepion pharaonis. The sequence goes on along the minus strand of CAHIKZ030000064.1, from coordinate 43,046 downwards.
ACGTGAAAATAAACATATTAATTGCACTTCCAAATGGACGTGTTTTTTTTCCTGTTTTATGATTCATTTACTCTATTGCACACACACACACGCGCGCGCACACACACACATATATATGTATGCATGTATGTATAAGTCAATTGCTGAAAATTTTTGACGAGTGGACTGAACAGTTGCACAAAAGTTAACTATACGAATCTCTGAGTCAAAGTAGTGAATATAACATCAATCAGCTGACAAAATTTATATTTGTATTAATCCTTTATATATATATATATATATATATATATATATATATATATACGATATATATATATATATATATATATATAATATATATATATATATATATATATATATAAACAGAGTTTTTAATGTAAATTAAATAAATCCATTAATAACGTTTAATTAAAAACAAAGTTTTATTAAATTAAATTATATCCATAAAATAACGTACAAAAAATTATATATAAATATTGTCGGATATATATCCATTTATATATATATATATATATATATATATATATATATATCATCAAAGTTGACATTGAGGCGACAGTAAAGTGAATGGAAACACGTTAAGAAGATCGTTCAAAAAATTCCCAACCAAAAAGAAAAGCTATTACTAAACATTTTTGCCAACACACTACACATTTCTTCTAAAACTAGAAAGACTAATTCAGATTTTTGTTTTAATTTCTGTGCAGGTTGAGGACCATACAAAAGTGAGAGGTGTGAGACAAATCTGAAAACGAAGAAGACAGAGTCCCAAGCAGTCATAAAATATCTGCAAATGAAAGGTATTATACCAAAGGAAATCCATGAGGACATGGTACAGATATTTGCTGAGGATTTCCCTTCCGATGCAACTGTGAAAAAGCGGGCTGCGGAATTCAAGTGTGACAGCACAGAAGGTGACACTCGGTCAGGTCGTCCCAAAACCTCCACCACTGACAGACAAGTTGATGCCATTCACCTTATAATTTGGGATGACAGAGGTCTTACTGTCCAGCAGATAATCAAATTCATACGCATTAGTACTGTGTTCAGTTTATACTATTTTAACTGAGATCTTGGTCATGAGCAAGTTACATTACAAGATGGGTCCGAAGAAGGCTGATACCAGAGCAGAATCTAAAAAGGTTTGACACTACTGATTCGCTTCCAGGCCTACCCCTGAGGATTTTCATCGCAGATTAGTAACTCGAGATGAAACCTGAGTTCACTACTTCGAACCTGATTCAAAGCAAATAGTGGAAACACTGTGGTTTTCCACTACCGAAGAAATTCAAGCAGGCGGCGTCTGTTGGAAAGTTAATGGCTTCTGTTTTTTTTTTTATTCTGAAGGAGTAATTATGATAGAATATCTGGAAAAAGGAAATCTATTAATGGACAGTACTATGCAACCAAATTAAGACAACTGAAGGGAGCAACATGTTGAAATGCAAAGGGAAGGTTAGGGAAGGTGTGTTCTTACTCTAAGATAACACGCCCGTCTACACTGCTCAGGTTGTAGTAGCTGAAGCAGCCAACTGTATATTTGAATTGCTAACCCATCTACCTTACTCACCGGACTTAGCACTATCTGACTTCTTCCTGTTTCCAAAACTCAAATCTCACCTGCGTGGTTGCCATTTTGGAACCAATGCTGAAATCAAACGTGTTGTGGGGGTGTTTTTGGAGGGACAGGACGCCACCTTCTTCCGTGATTGGATTGCAATCACGGAAGATTGCAACTGGATTCAAAAACAAATGGATTTATGTCAAGGTGTACGAAAAATAGTGAAAAAAAAAAAAAAACAAACAAAAAAACTCTCTTGTTTCTCCAACTCATTTTGGGTGAAGCTTAGATCTTTTTGAACGACCCTCGTAATTGCACTTTAAAATAGACGTGTCTTTTCCTGTTTTCTCATTCATTTACCCTCTCCCTATCTCTTTCTATCACCCATACTCGTCCTAGGTATAACGATGAACTACATCCGGCAGCAAGGTCTCTGGTCGGGAGATTGGAGATTTTTGAGAAGCATGGAACGACCTCTTAATTACTGTTGTTCCCAGGTTCACCTTAACCCGGGGTGGTAGCACCTGTTAGGGTCCCAGTTATGGGCAAATAGTGAATCCCTAAACAAAACACTATGAAACTATAAAAATACTTTTTATAGTAAAAATACCAGCAATACACTTTTATAGTAAAATTACCAACAATACCTATTTATAGTAAAGTTGCCACCAATAAATTTTATCTGTAGTTGAAGGCATACAATTGTGTTAAAAATATTTAGATTCCAGCATTAAATAATCCATAGAGTCTGATATGCTGCTAAACAAAATAAAAAAAAAAAATATAACTTCAACAAAACTACAATATAAAACACACAGTGTTTAAGTCCACGCAAACATGTATATGTACAAAAGCTGAGAATCATCTACCATGTACTCAATTGTGAAAGTAGAACAACATAGATGATTTTTTTTACTTCCAAGCTCTCAAGAAAATTAAATTTCGCCAATAAATGACCCATAATGTGTTGATATGCCGTTAAACCGACAAATCATTCAATCTTTCTTTTCCTTTCTTTAAGTCAATAATAACACATTTGATAGTCATTATGCAGTATTGAATATTTTATATTAATAAAGCTCTACCTTTCATATTGATGGATATAGCAAATTAGTTTGGAGTCCCGAAAATCAGAAAATATTCAATGTATCTTTATCAGTGTTAAATATATTAATTAAAATTAATATACAATTGGCTATTTCAGGTAATCTGGTATGACGATAAACTACATCCGGCAGCGAGACCTCTAAAGGGAGATTGGAGGTTTTTGAGGAGCGTGAAACCACCTCTTAATTGCTGCCATTCCCAGGTCCACCCTGATCCGGGGTGGTAGCACCTGTTAGGGTTCCATCTGTGGGCAAATAGTGAAACCTCCAAATAGTAATTTTTTATAATAAAATGACTAACAATACATTTTATAGCAAAATGACATACTAAGGAATATAAAAATACACTTTCATAGTAAAAAGTACCAACAATACATTTTATCTCCTACAAAATACATATCTAAAAACATACCTTTTATTTTAAAAGTATAAAATTATATGCAAAATATTTAGATTTCTGCATTAAATAACTATTGTGAGACCGGAAACTACCTACACAATAGACTCTTCCAGGCCTATATTAAGTAGGCGACATAGCACTCTAGAGAGTGACAGAGAGTGACACAGAGAGACAGTGAGAGTCTCGTGCGACTACCAGTATTGGACACTAACATATAGTAAGCTCCGCTTACCCTATCTCTGTAACCTGTTGTTAATATATCTTTCTTACATCTAATCCGTGTTCCGTGTTTTACTTCTGTGGTCCCAACTTTGGCCCCACATCAATAACCCATAGAGATGATGATAGGCCGCCAAGCAAAATCAAACAACCAACATGAAAGACCTCTTTCATGACATTAATCCATATCTTACAATTTCTGAAAGAAATCAAGTTGTATTCCAAAATATAACTTCAAAAAAGCTGCAAGATAAAACACACATGTCACCACCTCAAGTAATTATGTCCAATCAAACATGTAGAGGCACAAAGCTGATTATCATCTACCGTATACACGATTGTCAAAATAGAATAACAATTGAAAATATATATATATATATATATATATATATATATATATATATATATATATATATATATATTATAATTAAGTAATTCATCGAGTCTGATAGAAACCTCAACAGAATGCAGAAAGCACTGGACTGCCGTTCCGTGCTATATTTGGGACTCATCAGCAGTGCGTATCCACTACCGAGAATTGAAACCCCGGACAGTTACCATATCAGGTAAAAGTCATACCAACTGTACAAACGGGACTCGGTGACGAAGAGGTAGCGAATCAGACTCGATATAGCGCCGCTCGCCGGATATACCGAGTTTCTCTTTTACCCATAGGACTGTCTCCCCACGAGCTACAAGTATTATTCCCAAGCCGCTCCATCAAGAGAATTAGAAGCCGGTTCAAGCAAGGATATACAAGTGATAACTCAACTGTCCAGCTTTCAAAAATTCAACCTGAGCGTTGCGACCGCACGCCCCCAAAAATTTCTTACAATTAACATAACACATTTCTAAAAACATATTTCGGATTCTTTCGTTGTCCTGTTATTACTGGGAAGTAAAAAACAAAAACAAATCTATTTCCATACCTGATGATGTCTGTATGAACAGATGAAAGCTTGTAAAAAAATAAAAAAGACCTTATGCAACTGGAATTTATAAACAGGGATCATAACATTCATCTACAGGTTCGGGGTTAATGTACTTTATTAAATTTGTTTGCGAAGATGTATTGTAAATTCATGTAATGTAAATTGAACTGCACCACATACTATATATATATATATATATATATATATATATATATATATATATATATATATATATATATATATATATTTATATATATATATATATTTACCTATTGATATATTATATAACAATACCTATTGATATATGCGAAATTATGTTATTTAATTGAAATTCAAGGTGAACAAAATTTTGGCAGTAAGAGTGAACAGTAGATATCTAGAACAAGCATTATTATCTATATATGAAAAATGTTCACGGTACTTCTTTAAACCGATGCTAATGCTTCTCAGCCTATGGCCTCATCACATTCTAACAGCAGTTCCCAGACGATTATCGAAATTAAGCAACATCGAGTCTGGTCAGTACTTAGATGGGTGACTGCTTAGGAATACCAAGTGCTGTAAGCTTGGATGTGCGGGTGGTGTAACGGGTAATGGCTCGGAATTTTTAACCGGAGAGCCAATTTACAATTCCAGTTGGGTTTGTTATATTCACTTACCCATAAATAACCTTGAGAAAGGTGTGAATGCAGATCTTCTCCCCAGCTATGGATTAATTAGTAAGACTTGTATCACCAAGCAATTACTATCTCCTCCAACCACAAAAAAATTCTTATAATCTAAAAATATTTTCTGGCTTTAAATAACTTGCAAAAGTTTGGTAAGTCCTAGATCTATCTATCTATCTATCTATCTATCTATCTATATATCTATCTATCTATCTATCTATCTATCTATCTATATATCTATCTATCTATCTATCTATCCCCTATCTTCAGTAATCCTTTATTCTGTTCCCCCTATCTATCTATCTAATTCTGTTCTATCTATCTATCTATCTATCTATCTATCTATCTATCTATAACTTACAAATGTTTGGTCAGTCTGAGCTATCTATCTATCTATCTATCTATCTATATATATATATATCTATCTATATATATATATAACTTACAAATGTTTGGTAAGTCGTAGATCTCTCTCTCTCTTCATATATATATATATATATATATATATATATATATATATATATATAGCGACTATATATATATATAACGTATATATATATATGTATATATATTAGCCCTTTCAGGTTTAATTATTACGTTTATTTGTTTATATTTATGAAAAATTAGCGCCACGAAGATTGCAATTTTGTAATGCCCTTTCTCACCATTTGCTCTTATGACTAACAATCAAATGTCTACGTAATTCGCATTTCAATTCGGTTTGTCACGCACACCATTTGGGTCTGCCCAAACCAGATCTCTTCTCTCTCCTTCAAGGCATGCTTGAAAACCATGTCCTTTGTCACTAATAATAGGGTGAATTTATAAAAAGCCACCGACACTGTAACCTCTTTTTAAATTGTAGGTAAAAAAAGGATTTGTCATCAGCCTAAAAAAAAAAAAAAAACTATACCGATATGAATATAATTTACTCTTGGCAGCTCATTGACATACGATGACAGGGATTTTCTTTTATGTAATAATCGCGGTTGGTGGAGATGATTTCTGTACTTTAAAAGTTCAAGTCTCAGTGTTCTATTTTTCCCCTGGTTTATATGTGATGTAAAATTTTAACCTGGTACAACTCAAACTCTCAAATCCAATGAACAGTATAGGCCCACAGCTCTTAACACGTTAGGCATTGCTATCGTCGGTCCCGTATCAAGTAGGTTTTTTTTTTCGGGATGGATTTCCTAGCGCCATACGCAACCTGTTTTCAAAGATGTCTTTTTTCCAGGTTGGCTACCAAACAAGGCTGAAGAATCCAGTCTTCTTTACTATTTTGTTTAATCGAGTTCACCCCAAGCAAGGCAATAAAGCAACTAAGACACAAGGGGTTACTTGGTGTGAAAAGATTAGAAAAACAGAAAACATTACAAATGAGCGAGAACAAAAGAAAAGTAATCAGAAGTACAGTGGAAAATCATTGACATTGCATTTAAATTTTTGACGATTAAAGTTGACATGGTGCCAGAAGCTAGTTCCACAAGTGAGAAGTGCGAGAAAAGAAACTGTTGCCATAGAACTTGCGGTTACATCTAGCCAATTTAATTGAGAATTGATGAGACCTTGCCGCCAATCTAGTACTGCGTTTAAATTCATAAAGTCTGGGTAGCATAGCGAAGAGCTCATCCGGGCAATTACCATGAAAATATTTGTAGAAAAGGCAGAGGGAGGCAACTTTACGGCGGCCAGAAAGTGACTGAGTCTGAGACGCTAGATAAGAAATAGGGGAGCAGATGGATTCATGCCTTTTCCAAGGATATTTGTGCTAAAGGGAATGAAATAAATTCGACATTTCGTTCCGAGTCGCTAACCATTTTCCTACCTTCATTATCCCACCTCTATTAAAAGGTCGACCAAATCGCTCATTGATTCAAACCTGTGTCTGTATCGTATTTTTTAAAGAAATACAAATATGCCTTAAATACCTAAATTAGGACCCATGTTTATTAACTGTAAGTAAATGAAACACTTTCACTGTAAACACGGAGAAATAACTCTCTCAAATTTAACGATCATGAAGTCGGGGGTTTACCCAAATAATAGTGAAGAGTTTGGGAGCACTAAAGTCATTAATAAGTAGTTGGAAAGGAAAAGCAGAATTAAAATGCCAAAAACGTTTATTGATAGTATTTAAATGAACATTGTCTATGGTTGAGTTGTGAGCTCACATATAGATCAGCAAGATGTTGACTATATTAACCCATTACCTGCCATGTGCCCCATTTGGGGATCTGTTAAAATTAAACTCACTACATGTTATTCCTTGTATTTACATTGAATTGCTTACATACATTGCATTTGCAGAGGTATAATTTACAACACTTAGCCTTTAAAGTTTTTATTATTAGCCGTAAGAAGACACTTTCTGTCGTAATTTTACATTTCACGAGAAGAAAAATAATGACTATTTTGAAAATATTTTTTTATTATTTCTAATCAATATTATTTTTGATGTTTTATACATATATATATATATATATATATATATATATATATATATATATATATATATATATATATATATATATGTGTGTGTGTGTGTGTGTGTGTGTGTGTGTGTGTGATGTTCTAGTTTCTATAAAACGAAAATGGTAACCACTGAAATTAAACATAAGGAATAAATAAACTCCTAAGACATCTGTCTGGGCTAAAAATGCGCATTAAAAAAATTTGGCAGTTAATGGGTTAAGAATAACTTGTAGGCCGTTACAAAGCGGTGTAGTTTAGAATTGATTAAAATGGACGGATTTGCGAAAGACGGAACTTGGCGGTAAGTTGTTTGTTTATTTGTGAATTTGTTCAAACAACTAAGGATTTTAGTACGGAATCCATGTTATAGAATTAAAATGGATCCACGGAGAAGTTCGTCTCAGGGAAAAGTCATTGGTTTAAAATACTGTGCGGCCTTTTTATTTTTGCACTGATGTCGGTTCATTGGATGGTTGATTTTGTTTAGCAGCGCATCAAATCCTACTTGATACCGAAATCTAAATATAAGAATTTTATGGCTTTAACTAAATATATTTTGGACGCAACTGTATGCTCTCGATTACAGAAAAAATGTATTGTTGCTCATTTTGCTTTAAATATCTATTGTTATTTGGTTGTTTTTGTTTAGAGGCATATCGACCATTATGGGTTATTTAATGCCGAAATCTGAATATCCTGCAGGCAATTTATTTATTCAACTAAAAAAACCTTATATATAATTTCATACTGTCAGGGTAATGGTATGTTTTCTACATATATAGTTTGTACATCATAAAATGTATTCTTGGTAATTTTACTGTAAAAATGTATTTTTATATTTTTTAGTCTTGCATTGATTGTCTTTTTGCTATAAAAATGTTTAGTCATTTTATTATAAAAATTTGATTTTTGTTTGGGTTTTCACTATTTGCTCATTGCTGGGACCTTAACAGGTGTTACCAACTTGGTCAAGACGGACCTGGGAACAACAGCAGTTAAGAGGTTACAGTGATGTTCGTCCTATACAAGGCTCAAGAGTCACTCAAGATAGAAGGCTACAGATTAAGAGGCACAGTTTATCGGGATATATGATGACGATAACGGATAACCCTAGATTTGAGCAGGCCAAGATTTTAGTAATCGGAGAAGCATGAGCGTGGTTTTCTACGGTGTCCGTGGCATGGCATGTTAAGTTAGCCGTGGAAGTTAGAACTGGTCCCAACTGATCGGAGAAATGGTTCACATGGATGGAGTTCAAGTAAAAATAAAGTTCTTTCAGACTCACCATTTAGTCTTGACTAAACTTAGCAAAGAATTCCTTACATAATCAATGTCCCCACAACCTTTATAATGTTTATGTTTAAAATGACGTTTCAGTATGATTATTTACATTGTTCGGACTGTTGTCCTCATCTTTTTGACATATTCACGACATTTCGGCTGTTGTACGCTCCGGCCTTCTTCAGGATCTGTCTTTATTTCTGAGATGAGGTATTGTAATTATTTACATAATTTACATTGTTCGGACTGTTGTCCTCATCTTCGTTGCTATATTCACGAAGTTTTGAACTGAATCCTTCATTTCGTCCACTGGGGTAGATTGTTCTAGTTCCAAGTGCCATGCCTCTTCCGGGTGACTCAGTTATCTCCCTTTAATTCAACTCTCGAAGTTTTTGTTCGCCAGGTATTGAACTCACAACTCTCTGGGTTAACTTACTGGATCCAATCAACGCTTTTATCCACTGGGCCATGAAAATATAGACAAATCTTTCATTATGAATTTAAAAATGTCTTCCTACCGCAGCAAGGCAAAAGTCGAGAGACGTTAGAGGATGTTTATTATTGCAGCTGAATCAATAAAATCTATCGAAACTTTTACATACACAGGAAACGAAATAAATTCTACTGAAAAGGACGTGAAAATTCTCATAGCTAAAGCCGGGACCATTTTGAATAAAATGGATGTAATCTGGAAATCTAATCTACCAGACGACAACCAAATGGAGATGCTTTCGTGCTACTGTAGAGGCGGTTTTAATGTATGATGCTACTGATTGGACATTAACTAAAATCCTTGAGTCTAAGCTTGATGCACTATAAATATAATTAACATCTCCGGGAGAAAACATCCAACTAAATCACGGCTCTATGGACCCATCCCTGATATTTACTACAATCGCGAACGCAGAATGCGTTTTGCAGGACACTGCTGGCGAGCTAAACAAGAACTTGTGAGTAATCTACTACTCAGGTCACCTATCCCTGGATCAAGACGGGATGGTCACCCAGCAACCACCTGCATTGACCAGCTATGTTATGAATCATTTACATACCTAAGTAGTGAGATAAATTATACTGAAAAGGACGTGAAAATTCGCATAGCTAAAGCCTTAGTCGCATTGAATAAAATGGATGTAATTTGGAAATCTGATCTACAAGACAACCTCAAACGGAAATTATTTTCGAGCCACTGTAGAGGCGGTTTTAATGTATGTTGTCACTGCATGAACATAAAATAAAACCCTACAATCTAAGGTCGATGAGACCTACACTCAATGGTGAGAGATATACTTAACATCTGGAGAGAACATCCAACTAAATCACAGCTCTATCGACCCAGCGCTGATATTTCTAAAATCTCAATTTAGGACACTGCTGGTGAGCAAAACAAGAACCAGCAAGTGATCTACTGCTCTGGACACCTAGCCAAGGGACAAGAAGGATTGGTCGCCCACCTCTATTATGACATAGAATACCTCCCTAATGATCTTCCTATCCTTATGCTGGACCGTGATAGTTGGCGTGGTAGCCTCATCAATGTTCGAGCTAACACGACGGAATAAAATTGTCCCGTTTACAGTTCATTTTAAGAATTTAACTTCAAATCGAGATTTTATTGCGTCACTGTAGAGGCGGTTTTAATGTATGCTGACACTGATAGGACATTAACTAAAATCCTTGAGTCTAAGCTTGATGGGACTTATACTCCGATGTCCCAGAGATGTTCTTAACATCTCCCGGAGAAAACATTCAAGTAAATCACAGCTCTATGGACCCATCCCTGATATGGAATGGTCGCCCAGCAACTACCTGCATTGGCCAGCTACGTTATAACAAAGAATGACGCCCTAATGACCTTTCGACCTTGATGCAAGACGGTGATGATTGGCGTGATAGACTCATCAATGTCTGAGCTAACTCGACCGAATAAACAATAATTGTAGAATAACCAGAACTGGTAGTAACACTTCCGCTGCTGTGGACTTATACGTCTTGATGAAGCTGACTCTGCCTGTTGTCAACGTATATATACGTTCCCACGATACGTGAAATGTCGGCCCCTTAGCGCTTAAGGTTATTTCGAAGCAAGCGTAGACATATAGTGGTGTACAATACGATGTGTTTTGTGATGTATTTTTTAGTACATGTTGCAGATTTCCTTTAGCTTCGTCTGTACTGCAAAGTATCGTATAAAATCTAAAATGCCGGCGTCCATGAGAAATTGCCGTCAGTAATTTTATAGTCATTTATTTCCAGTAAAAGGCAGCTTCCTATCTTTTGGCAAAACGCTCAAGCACCACCAGGCAAAAATGATATGATAATCCAGCAGTGATAAGGTGAAGAAAATTGTATACATGTTATGCGCGTGATCTGTAGATTATATACCGTACACCTTTGTGTATAGATCGCTAGGGAGTTTAAGACGCGGTTAAAAAAAAAGCAGAGAAATACCAGGGGGAAAATGCATATTTTCATATATAAAACACACCTGGTTTTAGAGCAAAGAAAACAACCAAAACTTGTGAAAATGGAAGAGAGAAAATAAAAAAGAAAGAGAAAAAAGAAAAAAAGGCATGAAAAAGATGAAAAAAAGAAGAGAAAAAATGAAAAAAAGAAGAAATAAAAAAGAAGAGAAAAATGAAAAAAAAGAAGAAAAGAAATAAAATGAAGAGAAAAAAGAAGAGAGAAAACGAAAAAAAGGAAGAGAAAAATGAAAAAGAAGAAATGAAAAAAAGAAAGAGAAAAAAAGGAAAAGAAAGCAAACGAAAAACGTAAGAGAAAAAAATGAAAAAAAGGAAGAGAAAAATGAAGAAAAGGAAGAGAAAAATGAAGAAAAGGAAGAGAAAAAAACATGAAAAAAATGGACATTTTGTTAATTTTTGTGATTTGTAAGTATTACAAAAACGTGATAATGACTCTTGAATCATGAGATCCACTAAATCGTTAATACACGTTGAGAAAATAAATCGAAATAAAACATTATGAAAGATTTATTTCCCTTTGTTGCAATAGGTCATTAGATAAATATCATAGGAAAACTGAGAATAGCGGGAAGGATAAAAATGAAACAGAGTTCAAGAAGACGGAAGATGGCGACTGGCTTAGTTAACAATTTTTTCAAAACTGTTTCAGTTTTAAGACTCCGGCCTTCTGATTGGTTGAAAATGAATTTAAGAAGCAATCTTCTACTCAAGCCCTTTTTATCTACCATATTTTTTTAATTTTTTTATTTATTTATTTTTTAAGCGTTTCACCCCAAGCAAGGCGGGAAGCCACAAGGACGCAAGGGGTTACAGAAAATTTGGAGCAAGATCAGATAGGAGTGATAGAAGAAAGGACGAGGAGAAGGGTAGTGGATAGATCAAGGCAACTGGAGATGTCGATTGACATTACATTTGAATAGCTGGAGATTATAGCTCCCAGGGAAACTGGAATAGGGAAGGGAGTTCCACAGACGAGAGGTGCGAGACATGAAGCTATTGGAGTGGGAGAGACGGCTACATTTAGGAGTTACGACAGTGAAGGGGTGAGAGCGGGACACCAGCCTCGTAGGGCGCTTGAACTCATGAAGTCTGGGAACCAGCGAATGCAGCTCCTCGGAGCAATTGCAAGAATTTGTAAAACAGACAGAGAGAGGCGACGGCGCGTCTGTGAGAAAGTGACTGTAGACGAGATGCCAGATCAGGGCCAATTATATTGCATATCCGCCTCTGGAGCCTATCAAGAACCCCGAGTCAAACAGAAGGGGCTCCAGACCATATATGGCAGCAATACTCCATGCAAGGGTGAATTGTGGATTTGTAGATCTGGAGGATCGATTCCGGGGAGAAAAATTTCCTGGCGCGGCACAGGGAGCCAACTTTCCTTGCGGTGGACGAAGCAATTGACTCAATGTATTACTCTGTATCAGACTTAGTACCTATATAATGAGGCTCAGTGACAAACCTTATTTAAAAAGCCCCTATCCGATGCCCTATTGGTTGAAAATGTTGGGGGGGTCAATTTTTTTCACATTTGATTATTGTAAATCTGTCTTTTTTATCTTAAAAAAGAAGAAAAACAAAACAAAAATCTTTTAACCAAGCTTCTAACTTACAGTATTCCGAAAGTGAACATTTTAAAGTTTACATTCCTGTCAACCACTGAACAGTCACTGCTAATTGTAATATTTTCTTTGCTGTCTCGCTTGTCACTTGGGGTACAAAGACAAGTTTCTTTTTTTTTTGTATAAAACCACGCGGCACCCTCTCGCATTGTAGACTACTTCTCTGATAGCACAAATTCAGTGTTTCTGACTCTTAAGTGCTCCCTACTATGTAACAACTTGAGATTTTCGACGTCCCTTATTTTGACAACTCACTTCCGTTTACCCTTTAAGTCCTTGGAATCCCACTCAGTGTAATTCGAACATGGTGCTCGCTTAGTCACGGCTGTCAGAAAAGCATGAAGATACATTTTTTACACGAGTTTTCAAAATGTTTACCACTTCTCAAATTCTAAAATTATCGGCAGTAAGATTTTTTTTAAAAATACAAAAAAAACATGCTAAATTTGATAGAATGTATGTCAAAGGACATGTAAAAAAATTGAACGTTATATATATATATATATATATATATATATATATATATATATATATATATATATATATATATATAAATTCATCGTTTCATCCCAAGCAAGGTGGCAATGCCACTAGAACGCAAGGGTGTTACAGGGAGTGAAAGTGAAGGCGAATAAGATTGAAAAAAGCGAGAGATTGAGGAAAGGACAAGAAATGAACAGGGTTCAAGAAGATAGAAAATGGCGATTGGCGTTGTATAATAAGAAGGGAGGCTGGAAGGACTTAATATAAATTTATTCTAAAATCTCAAGGTGGAAATCAAATGAGTCTTTCTCAGTGTCAATAACATGTCAACCTAACACATTGATGAACTAATGATTATATTAACTTTTATACTCGCTTACAACAGGTTTTATTGCTTGCAAGAGACTATCGTTGTTTGAATATAATTTTTAATTATAAGTTTCATATCGTTTTTAACCTTGAAAATAAAATGTCTGTCTATCTTTCTGAGATTAGTTATTGTAATTATTTACACTATTTACATTGTTAGGACTGTTGTTCTCATGTTCGTTGTCCCAACAATGTAAATAGAGTGAATAATTACAATACCTCATTCCAGAAATATAGACAGTTCCAGAAGAAGGCCGGACCGTACAACGGCCGAAACGTCGTGAATATGAAGACAACAAGATGAGGACACTGTAAACAGCATAAATAATTACAATAACTCGTCTAGGCAGATCCTGAAAAAGAACGGAGTGTATAACGGCCGAAATGTTATGAATATGGCAACGAGAAGATTTTGCAACGAATGCCAAAAATTTTTGCTGCAGTAATCATGGTTAAAGGAGGATAACTTGCATCATAAGCATTGTTATCCTCCTCTTCATTGCCATATTCACAACGTTTCGATCGTTGTCCGGTCCTGCCTTCTTCAGGGGAGTGAATCTCTGAGATGAGGTATTATGATTATTTACATTTTTCGGACTGTTATCATCATCCTCATTGCCATATTCACAACGTTTTGGACGTTGTACGCTCTTCAGGTGATTGGAATTCCGAACCGAGCCCTTTATTTCGTCCAGCGGGGTAAATTGTTCTAGTTCCACATGTCATTCTTCTTTCGGATCTCTTAGTTATTTCCCTTTAACTCAACTTACCAAGTTTTGATTCACCACTGCCGTGGCCTGATATTGAACTCAAAACTCTTTGGGGTCAGTCACTGGATCTAACAAACGTCTTTATCCATTGGGCCATGAGATACAGATAGATATTAAAGGAGAATATTTGATGAGAGCATAATTTTTTTCTTTTTGTCATAATAAAATTTCTATTAAAAAATAATGTTTCACTTTTTTTTTTTTAAGCATGTGTAATAATTTTCTCTTATTTAATGGATGAAACAACTACTTTTGGAACCAATTTAAAAAATTACTATTGGTGGACTCAAATTTTTGAACTGTAGTGTATATATTTCTACTGAGACTATTCCTCTTTATTTTACTGAAAACAAAGTGAAACTTGCAATTGTTTCTTCAATGCTTATCTAAAAAAATTGATTGAGCTTTTTTAGAAAACTGATATTTTCTCCCAAGCAGACGACAATTTTGCTTTTGCGACATCGAGAAGTAAAATTTGACTAAAAATCATTTCCATTTGTGTATTGCATAATATACTGGCGAGACACTTACATCGAATTATGTAAAAGGACAAAAAGAGTTTATAGTACATTTTTAGGAGTAATTACTTTGTTATTTATCAACGCCTCCCGAAACACAACGCCTGACATACGTAGGCACTTACCTATACACGGCGTTGTATATAATTAAATACATTTCGAACATATAATTAATTATTTCCGTATATCTTTTGTATAGTGATAGATTTAAAAATGGTAATTTTATATCGTGTTTTGTCGTTTATTTGTATTTGCTAAATCCACATTAGTCGGGCATAAGGAGAGAAATATGGTGCATCCAGCAAGTTTCGAAAACTAACTCAGTAATGAATTGCTATGCTGGCTGGCTAATATCACACAGGTTAGGGGGGACGCTTTTTGTGCATTTACAAAGCTGAACTATCCTTAATCTGGAACAAGGTCATAAATGAGGGGTTAGGGCAGGGAAATTTTGTAACCGTGCTGTTGTAATCAAGTTGAAAGTTGGCGTTTGACATGATAAATAAAAGCACAAAATATTTTTTACGAATCGTTGCCGTTTTCAGGTTCAAAACCATCGCGTTAGAATTTCATTCCATTGATCAATTAAAGCACAGCCTTATTTTATATAATATATCAAATTTATATATATATATATAAATATATATATATATATATATATATATATATATATATATATATATATATATATACATATATATATATATATATATATACAGGGTGTCCATAAGTTCGTGCACTTTAAAAATTATTACTTTATTTGTATTTACGATAGAAATAATCTGTAAAAAATGTTATAAAGTTTAATGTACCTAGTTTTAAGTAGAGCTAAAATAACTAATGTGATTTCAGGCATTACTGTAAATCAGTTGGCAAATGTTTTCCGTGAACTGCAAAATTGTATTACCCTTTGTATTGCTAATGATGGAGGACATGTGGAAACTTAATTAAAATTTCAATAAAACCTTAAAAATTATAGATTTACTTCTTTCTAATCCTTTTTATAAATTATTTCTATCGCAAATACAAATAAAGTTATAAATTTTTTTTTAAGTGCACACGAACTTTATGGACACCCTGTATATATATATATATATATATATATATATATATATATATATATATATATATATATATATATAGACAACTGGATAAAAGGATGTTATATAAGCGTGAGGGGAATCACTTACATCCATCGCCAGAAGATCAAACTTTCGAAGAAAGACCAGAAAACACATGTCTTCGATTCATCCGACATCAATTTAAAGGAGCACAAATGTGAAGACACATGTTTTACGTTAGGGGTTATTCGTTCTTGTCCAATTGTTTCTTTTGTCAAAATGGAAATATTTTATTTTGCCAATTAAAAAGAAAAAAAAATTGTGTAAATGTCAGTTGAAAAATAAAAAACAAAAAACGAAAGTGAACCACCAGGGCAGGAGTAAACTGGTCAACAAAATTATTTAGTAAGTCACGACTGGGTTATTTTAATTCGGTTTCGTCAAAGGGATTAAAATGTGTTATGCATACAATTCTTCCTCGCCAAGGTGCTGAAACAAATCACATTCAAAAGTTACGTGCACATTGAAACACGTATATTCAATCCATCGCTAAAGATGCCGGAAAAATGGTCGGAACCAGAAAGTATTTGATTCCTCCTGCCATTCTTTATCTCTACAAGAACCAGATCAGACCCCCAAAAATGAGGCATTGCTAACACATCTGGACCGGAGCTGTCTAGATCAACTTTCAAGCCTCGACCAATTTCAGAAGTGTTTGTGCGGCCTTGTAGGTGATGAATTGTTCCCACCCTCCAATTCCTTACCCACAGACAGAAAATTACTAAAGTCTCGCTACTCTACCGCTATTTTCAAGACAGAACTTTCGGGGGAACTACTTGATTCCACTTGTTCAGACCTTCACAGATCATTTTTTCCATGAGAGAAACAGCATTTTTTTAAGCAATACATGCCACTACCAATTCAGCCACAAGAGACTATCCAGCTAGAAAAGGTTCGATTTACTTATTTAATGAAAGCACATCTCGTTGACACTTCTACCAATCCATATCTGCTAACTTCAGTTTCATAAATAGTAATTTTTTAATGGATTTTTTTTATCCTACATTATTTTTAAAATTTTTTTTTTAAGCATTTCACCCAGAGCAAGGCGGGATGCCACTAGCACGCAAGGGTTTACAGAAAGTAGGAGCGAGAGTAAAGAGGCCTGATATAGGAAAGGATGAAGAGAAGAACAGGGAATAGATCAAGGCATCTGGAGATGTCGATTGACATTACATTTGAATAGTTGGAGATTATAGCTATCAGGGAAACAAGTAATAGGAAAGGAATTCCACAGATTGGAGGTGCGAGACATGAAGTTCTTGGGGTAGAAGAGACGGCTACGTTTAAGCGTTTTGACAGTGAAAGGGTGGGACCGTGATGACAGCCTAGTTGCACGTTTAAATTCATACAGTCTGGGAACTAGCGAAAGTAGCTCGTCGAAGCAGTTACCATGAAAAGATATTGTAGAAAAGACAGAGGGAAGCGACAGCACGTCTGTATGAGAGCGACTGTAGACGAGATGCCAGATCAAGGCCAATTACTTTGCATATCCGTCTCTGGATTTTGTTGAGGACCTTAAGACGAACAGTGGGGGGTCCAGACCATATGTGGCAGCAGTATTTTCGTTATTTCTACAGGTTACACATGTTTGTGCTGTTATGAGAAATAATATCAGATAAAAAAGTTCATGAAAAATAACTGTTGTTTATGTTGCTGTTAGGAAATTGAAACTAGTAGATATAGATTCTCAGAAGTCTCAAGGACAAATATGCATTCCTTAAATAGGTAATTAAAATCTTGCTCTGTCAACGCGGTCTCCGTGGCCGAATTGGTAAAGGTGCGTTTCGGCTATAGTTCGATTCTTGTCGGAGTCATAATCTTTCTTTTGTAAGACTTCTCAATATAGGCCGGTTGTTATTAATTTCATTGTTTAAGAAAATAAAATAAAAATCAGGGTTTAGCAACTCAAACACGCCTACCCACTAGAAACAACGTTTATAGAAATAAGAAATGGTATCAGATAAAAAAAATCCCTTAAAAAAATTAAGAGCATGGAATGATTAAAAACATGCTAAGATCTACAAAGGAAAGGAAGTTGCGAAGAGCCATGATCGCCCACGTTCTGAAGAGAAACAGCGTGTCAAAGAAGTTGCTTTTTACCCAGATATCATTCACTAGTTTAACTAATGTTCTCACAACTACGGAAACACATTACTTCTATAAATAGGCTACAAAACGGAATTGTTGTTTTACGCCCTATCACTTCGTCGTTACTTGTAGTAAATGTCGTCTTTGTTACATTCCGTGCGCCACCTTTCTGGACCGATCCTTGCATTCAAATATTATAACCTAATTTTTTAGTTTATTCACTCTCGACACTAACGAAGAAGAATGTTGGATTTGGCCGAATTATTTCAGGCATCCGCTGACCTTGTCGAAACAATGAGGCTATAATCATTTTCAACAACATCCTACGTGAAACATTTCTACAAATTTTATTTAGTGTTGTGCAGGAAGCTACCACCCCTCTTGAAGATGAACGTCTACAAACAAGGACGTAAAATAGTGGCATGTAAAAAGACAGTGTCGAAGAAGTTCTGAGTTGAGATAGTTATAGACTACTCAGGCGATAATCTGTACCAACTTACCAACCGAATAAACCCCTTTTTATTGTTACATGTTATTTGGCGTTTGTCTTTATTAACCCCAAATTAACATCATAACATTTAGAATGGCTTTTCTTCCGACAAATTGTTTCTTTTCAAGTTGTTACTATCAGAGCTGCTTGCTAAATAAAATTAAATCTGACACACAGCTAAAAAAAATAGGACCTTCCTAGCAAACCGTACTGCTGAAATCACTTAGTATTTTTTTCTTTTTTAATCGCTTTAACCCAAAGCAAAGCAATAAAGCGACTAAGACACAAGGGGTTACTGGGTGTGTAAGAATTAGGAACAGAAACATTACTAATGAGCTCAAAGAGAAGAGATTAATCAGGAGGACAGTATCATAAAGAAAAGCCCCACCCCACGGTAGGCATTCCGTTATCCTTCGGCTAGAAATCTTGCCTACTGATATCGTTCGATCGTAACCACTAAGCAAACTGCCAGATTGACTCGTTAAACATTACCATTCTATTTACTAAGTGGAGCCCAAAACTAGATCAAATTATAAGACCTGTTGGAAGGTCGTATTACACTAATTTACCAAAATAGGGGGTTAATTGCGTAAAAATGTTTCTCTATATGATGGAGTGCTGAAAAAAATAATACATCTGCCCTACCCACTTACCGAAATCAGTATTTCAGTGATAAACATGAGAAATTTTAGGAAGGGCTTCCATAGTAATGCTGATAACGTTCCATCACTCCCACCAGCATAAGTAACTAGACTAAAAATTTCTATTATTTGTATATCTGGAAGGAGCGGCTTGATGAAAGAAGACGTGGCTCGTGGGGGCACAATCCGTTGGGTCAAGTATACTTAGATGTGTTACAGCACGGAATTTAATGTGAGCAGCGTTATATCGAGTCTAGTTAGTTACCTCTTCGGTATCGAGTCCTGTTGGTCCAGTTGGTATGACATTTGCGTCGTGATGTAACGGTCCAGGATCGATTCTCGATAGTGGATGCGTATTGCTGCTGATGAGGACCAAAATAGAACGAGACGACTGTCCAATATAATTGTTTATTTAAAAATTATAACATAAATATATTATAAAATCATTACAAAAATAGCCATTCAACACCTGGTTTCTTACAAGTGATATTCAATATCATCATTTGAAAAGACATCAGAGGTTGAAACAAAATGGCTATTTTTGTAGTGATTTTATAACATTTATGTTATAATTTTTAAATAAATTACATTCGCTCTACTCTGTATTGAGCACTCTTTTAAGAATAGCAATTGTTGGTTATTGGAATTTATTCCGTATATACCAATCATATACTTGAGATATATATATATATATATATATATATATATATATATATATATATATATATATATATATATATATATATATATAATGCTCTGGAGGGAGCGGCTTGGGAAAGAAGACGTGTCTCTCGAGGGCACAATCCATTGGCTTAAGTAAACCTGAATGAGTTATGGAATTTAATGTCAGTGGCGCTATATTGAGTATAATTAGTTTACCTCTTCGTCACCGAGTGCCGTTGGTCCAGTGAGTATGACGCTTCTTATTTTGCGTCTTATCCTAACGGTTCGGGTTCGATTCTCGGTAGTGGATAGGACTAAACGGCCGTCAACTTCATTCTTCTTGGTTCGATGAATTACTTTAATATATATATATATATATATATATATATATATATATGTATATTTGCTGTGATTATTCACTTTTTCTGCTTTATGTATTGGGTCCCCCTTGTGGCGTAGGGGATCATGGTTCTCCACCACTTCCTGTTGCTTATAGCTCTTAGTAAACTGTCTTTCTGTTATTTCTCCTAAATCCTATCGCATCATTCATTAATCAAAGGTCATTAATTATGTTATGTATTGTTTTCCTCTGTTTCTCTTGCCTTCTATCTGTCACGTGAGTATCATATTTTCCAAACCCTCCTTCCTCATTGTATGTCCCAGAAACATCAACTGTCTCTTCCTGATGTTAAGTATTGGTTTGCATTGTTTCCATTTTCCCAAAAACTTCGTCGTTGCTCAGCAAACCGACAAAGTATGTCTGTTAAATTTTCATTGTATTTTTCCAGTTTTCGAATAAGTGGAGTGTGTCTAGGAAGCAAATGCTAATCGAGACTTTAAACAAGTTTGGTTAAGATGGAAATTAATTCACCTGCAGTATATATATACAGGGTTATTAAAAAAAGAATTATGTAATATTTTAATAAGGAAAAGCAATAGAAAACTCCAGCCAAGTCAAGTATTCTACTCACAATCAACTTTTATTTCCTATCTTACAAGTGTTTAATGTGGCCACCACCTGCAGCATGGGCAACATCAATACAATAAGAGAATTCCTCCCAAACGCGTATCAGCATATCACGATCCACTGAGTTCGTTGCTGTTGTTATTCGATGTTTAAGGTCATCGAAGTTAGTTGGTAGCGGTAAAACATAAACGCGATCTTTTACATATCCCCACAAGAAAAAAATCATACACGGTGAAGTCTGGGGATCTTGCAGGCCAAGCACAAAGAGCAAGGTCTCGGTAAAAGCCTGAACGAGGTATAGTCTGTAAGGTTTCAAATGTAGACGTCTTCTTAGCACATGTCAGTGGATTGAAAGATCGCAAGCTCACGGTTAGCTTGCTTTGTGGACTTTCGAGGACTCCCTTCAAACGTAACAAAGATTCTCTCCACTTGTTCCTCCGAAACTCGTGGTCGTCCTGGACTTTTTTCCCTTTACACAGACACTTACTCTATTGAAACTATTTAAACAACTGTCGAATGTTCTTAGGAGAGGGCGGATTAATGTCAAATTGCCTACGAAAATCAATCTGCACCGTGGCAACCGCATTTGCTTTCGCAAACTCGAGAACGCAGAACGCCTTTTGCTGAGGACTCGCCATTTCAGGGGTAAACAAAGAACTGAACGTTGCCGGAGTTACGACGAGACTACAGCGCCTACTGTGGCAGCCATTCAAAACTTAGAAAAATCCTTTCAAATGACGAAACTTGATAACTGAAGCAATGTGACATGAAATTGGTCCATTCTTTTTGAATAACACTATATATATATATATATATATATATATATATGGTGAACTCTACCATCGTATTCGACGTATGAGGGTCAAGCAGCTCAGTTCCTAGGAACCCACAGCCCAGACACCAGCACATATGATTTGATTATAGATTATGAAGGCTTTGTGCAGAACCAACCACACTTTTTGAAGGGCCGAATACAGTGACCTGGTGCACTACGTCCCACCACAGGCTTCTGAGTTCTCCTTCTCCTAAACCAGTTGGCATGTGAGGCTATAGAACCCAGTCATATAGAACGCACACGCGCACACGCGCACACACACACACACACACACACATATATATATATATATATATATATATATATATATATATTTATACATAAAACATTAGGCAGCACATAATATATATATATATATCGCCGAGTTCATTAGGGCCATGAAAACCGGGTCGAAGTGGTGATTTCTTCGGGAAGGCGATCCTATCATGAGATATCGTTAGAAAGTCCCTGAAAACGGGTTGGATTGTGAGTGAAAAACGTCGCTAGTTGTTCCAACACAGAGTCACATGTTATTGCGACCAACTGTTTGGGTGTACCATCCTGGTTCAAACGGTTAATCACCCCAAATTATGCAATTTCTCCCAGGAACAGTAATTCTACGGTGTCTGCTTACCGTAGTTGCAATATAAACCACAGATTAGCTCTGGAGAAGCAGAAATATACCTGAGCAGGTGTATACACACGAAGAGGGGTGTGCTCGATAAGTCAGTAGATATCCATAATATGTATATATCTTCGCTATCGTACCTAGACTTTTAAAATTTAAGCGCAGTACTAGACTGGTGTCAAGATCTAATCAATTTACAGTTGAGCTGGTTAGATGTAGCCGTAAGTTCTATGCTAACAGTTTCTTCTCTCGCACTTCTCGCTTGTGTCCTTTCCGTCTACGTGCTTTCTAGTCAGTTATAATCTGCAAAAATGTAAATGCAATATCAATCCCTATCTACTGTCCTCCTGATTAATATTTCCTATTCCCGCTTATCATTAACATTTCTGTTATTAATTCTCCCACCCACTGTAATCCTTGTGTCTTAGTGGCTTTACTGCCTTTCATGGGATGATTAAAAAACAAAAAACTAAAGAAAACACCTGTCCCGATAGTTTTTGACATTTTGCATTGATTGGTTATTGTTATTAATATCTTATATAAAGAATCTGTAGTCAGTAATTGCATATTAATTTACCAAGTAAATCTATACGTTTAAATTATTTACTGGTTTCTTAAAGAAGCTATTTATTTATCAACTATAAAAAAATTATAACTTGTTTAGCATTTTGTTAAATTACTTCTTCACCTCATTTTTTTCATAGGAAATGACATTGTCTAGTATGTATAATATGTATCCATTAACATCCACTATTGTTTAATGTCTGGGCTGCCATTGGCTGCCAATCTACGGGTCATAAACCATTTATTAGAAATCATATATTAAATTTTGCTTCTTCGCTCAGTTTAAACTTAACGCAGGTCCTATTCGATTGGTTGATCACAGTAAAGACAATAAACCTTATAACCACTCTTTTTTTCTTTAAAAAGAAGTTGTATTTTGCTTTTAAATCTAAATAAACCGTTCACTCACCAGTAATTTACAATCGCCTCATGAGATGCATTAATACGCATCGAAACATGACTGTAATTGTGTAGCGATTTTGACATGTTTTCGATGTAATATCGAATATATATGATATATATATATATATATAAATATATATATATATATATATATATATATATATATATATATATATATATAATCATTTCACCTCAAACAAGGGCAGTGACACGCAGGAGGTTACTGGGTGTAAAAGAATATAAGACATTATTAATTAGCGAGAACAATAAAAAATAAAAGAACACAAGATAAGATGATTGATATTGCTATAAATTAAATTATCTGATGATAAAAGAAGCAATAAACTAAATTACGTCATCCAAGAGGCCTGTAAACATTCAGACAGTTGAAATTTTGATCGCAATATGTATATAGTTCATCTGGTCGACATTTGGACTCTAAAAATCCATCCATGACATTTACAATCGCTGTGATGAGCAGACCTATTTGATCTCTTTACTGCCAGTCGAGACGATGTTACGTCTGTAATGCATTTCATTTGCCGCACGAGAGCCCACTCTCAACAGATCATCCGACTGGGGTTATTTTCAAAGGTCATTTTGAAGTGGATGCAAACTTTAAAGAACGTTTTCTTTGGGGGCGTCTCACCGTAGAGCAGTAGTGGTATAAGAATTCTCCAGTAGTGAGTTCGATCCTTACTTGATCTCCCCACACTGTTAACTTTGTTGAAAACTAAGCTTATCTCATAATCTTTTTATCCTCTGAGACCAGCGCTTGGTGTGTGGATTCAGAATAAGGCATGTACTCGTGTGACTTTCAATTAAAGACAACCTTGCGCCAGTACTGCGTTCCAGGGGATGTGTCTTGTTGCCGTTTTGACAATCATTTTATCAATGTGTTTATATATATATAAAATATATATATATATATATATATATATATATGTATTTGATCAGACCTCTTTCTCTATATATATATATATATATATATATATATATATATATATATATATATATGAGAGATCTGATCAAAAAGCATCGGTGCTGTTGCGATGGTAACAGGTCTAAAGTACGCAGAGTGCAGCTGCTTAGCACAGATTAACCTTGAACTTTGTCACGCAAGCACACTACGTTATAACGTTTTTGCCCGCTTCCGTTATTTATAGAAAAACTTGGAAGGAAAGTGTGTAGAGTGTGGTCAGCTCATCACGCCACAGACGTTCTATCAGTGACCATGGCTTTTTCAGCAGTTTTTGGCCAACTATAACATTCCCCAGGTTCGACAACGTCCATATTCTCCATATATCGCCACTTACGACCTTTATCCTCTTCCATAATCAAATTCCACTTGAATGGTCGAGGAAATCCAAGAGAATGTGACGAGGCAGCGGCTCGCTATCTCCCGCCCACAAAGGATTTCCAGGCATGCTTCCATCAATGGAATTCACGCTGGGTAAATGTATGGCATCAGAAGGAGACTATTTCAAAGAATATATATATTAAGTGCTGAATTGATATGCATAGTAATTTTCTTTTTATAATATCATTCCCGTTGATATTTGATCACACATCATATATATATATATATATATATATATATATATATATATATATATATATGGTGCAATGGGTGAATTGACGACATTGTATATTTTTAATTTCGCGCATGCGCGTTGTTTGTTTTTGATGTTGTCGACTTCACAGTATAGTAGGGTCAGTTGGACACTATCGATGAGGAAAAGACTACTATGACGCAGTTTACTCCACCAAAAATTTGGAAATGGCATGCTGTACTTCTTGGCATTAACGCCGGAAGCTCCAATACCAGCGTTTCAGAGTGTTTGGCTGTCAATCTGAGGACAGTGCAGAGTATTGGGAAAGAGTTGGATGAGTCTAATGGTGATTGCGAAGGATGGCAACTCGGAAAACTCACTCAAATCGTTCTGATAAGAAAAGACCTCCTGAATTTCTTGGTGATAGCTTCAGACTCAACACGGGGGCTTACATTAAGGGCTTTGAAGAGTCAGTGCTGCCCTGGGTCAAAAGTGTCGCTGCTGGAAACCCTATGTCTGGGAACAAGACTCTGCACAATGGAACACAAGCAGGGGAAACTACTCATAATGTTCAGACAATTTCTGCGACCACATCACTCTTTACATCTGGCCATCTAAATCTCCAGACTGCAACCCCCTTGATTATTATGTGCGGGGCGCATTTAAGCAAGAAACCAACAAAACTCCATGTAACACCAAAGATGAACTGAAGGCAAGGATTATGGCAGCATTCACCAACTTAAATAAGGAGGCCGTCCAGAAGATTTGCAGGGGATTCCGAAATCGTCTGGAGGTCGTGGTTGAAGCCAATGTCGATTTTATTGAATAAATTTAATCTTTAGTAATTCTTTAGTAATTGAAGGTATTTTTGTGTAATTTTGGTAAAAATTTCTGTTAAAATGAGATGTCAGTGTTATTTTCATTTTTACATAATTTAGACGGCAATTTATCCATCGCACCCATTATACGTGAAACTCCGTGTTGTATTGACGGTGTGGATTATTATGTATATCTATCTATCTATCTATCTATCTATCTATATATATATATATATATATATAGGGTGACCCCAAAAAACGGGAATTTTTGAAGTGTGTATTGCCAGACATGAGCAAGTGGCAACACTGCGAGACAGTGACCTTGAGCAAGTAAACATTTCGCCATTTAGAATTCAAGATGAAATTTAAAGTATTCCACCTGAGATGTTGCAGCAGTCAATGAGGAATCTCAACTGCAGACTTCAAGAATGCATTTGTACAGGAGGACGCCATCTACAGGACGTAATTTTTAAAAAACGAAAATTCCATCATTGTTTCTTAAATGGCATGTTTTAAGGTTTCAATTACTATGAATAGAATACTTTTCTTCCATCACTCTTGGTGTTATTGGATTGTTAAAAAGTTTCCGTTTTTTTTGGTCACCCTGTATATATTGAATCATTTCAAACCAAGGAAAGCAACAAACTTACTAACACACAAAAGGTTACTGATTGTGAATGAATATGAAAAGGACATTATTAAGGAGCGAGAACAATAAAATAACAGAATTTGAAAGGATAGGAGATAAGAAGATTGACATTGCATTGGTATTTTTGAGGATAAGAGGGGAATAAATTAAATTGCTTCATCAGAGCCAAAAACCAGAAAGTGTTTGTTTGTATCGAACCCTTTATTCATTTCACGGGGGTAGATTGCTCTAATTCTACATGTCATGCCTTTTTTTAAAATCACAGATTCAGTTAATTCCTCTTGATAACTCAACTTTCCAAGTTTTTGTTCCCTCTGATGTGACCAGCTATTGAACTCACAAATCTTTGGAGTCAACTCACTTTTGGATCAACCAATCAACGCCTTTATCGTGATTTCTATTTTATTGATTTTTTTTTTTTTTGTAATAATTTCTTCGGTGTTAAAATATTACTATCTACATAAATAAAGCGGAGTGTCTGTCCGTTCGTCCGTTTTTCGTTCTCGGCGTATCAAAAACAACCTGAAGTAACAGGAAGTAACTACTGTAGTTACACGCGATTAAAAATTAAATAAATAGCTCATTTAAAGTTAAATTTAAATATCGAACAGTGAAAGATTTATAAACAACTAGCAGTAGAGCGCGGCGTTGCACGGGGATGTAACAGTAAGAGATAGATCAAGTATCGACCATCATAAAAACTGAAAAATAAAATTGACAAAGATTATTGTTTAAGGTTGACGCACATGCATGTCTTAATTAGTGTCTTTTTTTTGTTTTTTTGTTTGTTTGTTTTTACGAATTGGTCAAACTCAAACAAAAACATTGTTTTCAATCGTTATGAGTCTACCGATTGAATAGAATTTTATTATAAACAATTGTCTTGTAAATGGAATTTTTAAAGCATTCTGATTGTAAAAATAAAGAAAAAAGTGTGCAAGACAATAAGAAACACTATCTGCCAAAAAAAAAAGTGAAGTTTTGTTGAAATCGGTTGAAAAATATAGGAAATCCGATCCCATATATAAACGAACAGAGACACACACTCGCAAACAACCTGGGTTTTATAAGTATAACTCGATATGAGTTGTCCCCCTTTCATTCTTGACAGCGATGCCTCTTAATAGTGTTTTCAAATTGATTACGTGCAAAAACAATTGTGTTTTTCCAATTTTTGGCGCTGTCAGAACCACCGCAAGGTAATTTTACGTAGTCCTGTGAAGTTTTGTTGAAATCGGTTGAAAAATGTAGGAAATCCGATCCAATATATAAACGAATACACACACACACACACACACACACACAACCTGGGTTTTATAATAAGTATGATTCTTTATGAAATGTCTAACTTTAATTTCCCTTTTTATCACAAATGCAATTTATGTCGTCTAATTAAGCCGTAACTGAAACTTAAGTGAGGTGCTCATAAGTTTTTTTTTCTGTTTCTAGCATGCATACTGCAACGTTTTCGAAATATTACATAGGTCGGCTTCCCTTCAGAAGAATAGTGATTTTAAAAGAAAATAAAAATTGTGCGCAAAATAAATGTAAACAAACTACGTAGATCGGTTGCGTATACGAAGAAAGATTATGCCGAATTAAGGTGTCGAATAAAGATAAAATAATTTTATTATTTCTAAATTCTTATAACTTTTACGTACACACGACGCTGAGGATAAAAGGCTGAAGGACCAAAAGCCCCTCCGCAGGAGCTAGCTTAAAGTCCGCTCGAAGGGCGGCTTCTAGGCTAGTTTGAAATAACATTTAAATCTACAAAAAGTTTATTTCAAATAAACAACTTTAAAAGCGACATAATAATAATAATAATAATAATAATAATAATAATAATAATAATAATAATAATGAGATCTGAATCCATCTCAATATCAAAATGGGTGCTATTTATCAGGAATATTACATGACTGGACCCCTTTTGCACACACACACACACACACACACACACACACACTCTCACACTCACACACGCACGCACACACATACGCACACACATTATATTTTTTACACACATAGAGACATGAATTGGGCTCTTTGACGTGATGTAATGATTTGCAAGCTTGTCTCACTGAATAGTAAGTTTGATCCTTATTGGGCGCTCCATACTTTCGGCCTTGTGCCACATATAATCTCCGCTTAGAAAACCATCCTGCACACATCATTTTTACACACGCACATATCATCTTTAAACACGCACATCAGTTTTATACACACGCATCATCTTTACAGACACACATTTTTATACACACACATCATCGTCATCTTTACACACACGTACATCATTTTTGCACACACCTTATTTTTAAACTTGTCAGTTTTACGTATACACGCACAAACAAACATTATTTTCACACAGACATACACATGGGCACTTCATTTTTATAGACACACGCAGACACACCATTTTTACTTCTCATTTCATTTGTGTCGTTTTTAACTTAATTCAATTTTTGGGCCATTAATTCTTTTTATGTTTAACGTAAATTCATTTTATTGCCATAAGTAATAAACTGGACCTTTTACTTTGTGACCATCCTTATGCTATCAGCTTGTAGGTTCCAATAAATAAATATGAACAGATGATATATGATTGATATGAACGGATATATATTGACAGAAACAAATAGACAGTTACTAATAGATAGAAAAAAAAAGCAAAACAGAAACTGCTCAGATACTAAAGCTCTCTCTTTGTAGGAAAGAGAAAGAAAAATTGGTTATTTTTATTTGCTTTATTCACAGTCATATCCCGCACATACGTATTTTAAAGTGGTGACAAGTTGTTTTTGCTTACTTTTACTTAGACGAACGGCCGCTTGGGAATGTGTCGGTGGTGTAATGGATAATGACAAGGAATTGTTAATCGGAGAGCCCGGTTTCAATTCCAGTTGGGTTCGTTATATTCACTTACGCGCAAATACTCATCTCTTCTCCCTAGCTATGGGTTAATTAGTAAGACTTGTATCGCTAAACCGTTATTATCTTCCGCTCGACTCACCCCCAAATTCTTACAATCTATAAAATATTTTCTGACTTTAAATAACATGTAATCGTTTGCTAAACCGTAGAAAACGAATAAAAAAAATTGACTATCGAGTAGTGAGTTCGATTCTCACTAGGTGCTCTATACAACATTTGGGAATCAATAAAAACCTTGGGAAAGGTATGAGTCCTCCTCTTGTCACCCAAGCTTTGAATTAATTAGTAAGAGTTGTATCAGTAAATCATTACTAACTCAAAAAACAAAATCTGACAACCTAAAAATATTTTCTGGTTATAAATGGCCTATAAAGTGTTGATAAGCCGTTGAAAACGAATCAATCAATCGATATTTATTACCAAATAATTTCAGGATAATTGCTCAACCCAGGGTAGGGAGTGGAAGGGGAATGTATTATTTCAATGACTTATTTCAGACTTATTCAAATTGTGTACGTAGTGTTTGTGTGTGCATAAGTGAAACCGACTCCCAAGAGGTTGCTTCTCCGATCACTACAATGTCAACCTACTGGAGTTTAGGCATAACCGTTATCTTCCACACGTATCCGCATAAGATTTGCCTCTTATTCTGTAACCCTCTACATAGAATGACTCTCGAGCCTTGTACAGAGTGAACATCATTGTAAAAAAAATGTCACCAGCCCACGTAAGTCACTCACGTACAACTTATTGTATTCTGAGGTAGGCTAAAACCGTTGTCTCTCATAATTTATATCTCGATTCATTCCCGTCAAAATAAAATCGTGATCTGGGCCTCATAACCAATGTTAGACATTTTCATGACGGTCGTCTTCAAGTATAGAATCCAGATGTTGGCAGTGAATATTTCGGAGACAGTAGGAAAGCGTAGTTCAGGTTCGCAGTGGATATCGCAGCAAAGTAGCAGAGCGTAGTTCTTCCGTTTGTCATCTTCACCTGACAAGTTGGCTCTGGTCATTCCGGTAGGGTAAACAAAGATGGCCGCCTTTATACACGACGGATACAGTGTTCTCCGGCTTCTGATTGGTCAACCTTCTATTGATAGACTATAAAGGGAATTAAGTCATTTTGACTAACTCACTAGTTACATACATATATACACAAAAAACTGTAACATTAGGTACTATAGGTAATACCAGCTGCTGTAAGCTTGGATGCGCAGATATAATGGATTTCAACGGTTCCGGTACGTTCACTGAAGTTAAGAATCGCCAAGCCTGGTCATTACCTAGATGGTTTGACCATTTGGTAACGTAAGCTTGGATGTTGAAACACCGATTTCTGTACGATCACCGAAGTTAAGCAACGTCGAGACTGTTCTGTACCTACATGAGTGCCCGATTACGAATGCCAATTGCCGTAAGCTTGGTGATACAGTGGTATTACGGCTACATCACGTTTACACAACGATCACTGAAGTTAAGAAACGTCGAGTCTGGTCAGTACTTAGATGGGTGACAGCTTAGGAAAACCAGCTTGGATGTGCACATGGTGTAATGGATAATGGCGCGGAATTCTTAATTCTAGTTAGCTTCGTTATGCTCACTCGCGCGCAAATACTCTTTGAAAAGGTATGAATCCACTTATTCTCCCCCACTTATGGATTAATTAGTAAGACTTGTATCAGTAAATAATTATTATCTAAAAAAAATTCCTAATGTCAAAAAATATTTTCTTGCTTTAAATAGCCTTCAAAAGGTGCTTTGCTGTGTTAATGACATAAGATTTGGGGCACGAGGTGGTGTAATGGTTAACAAGCTTGTCTCGCTAGAATAATTACGACAGTGTAGTAAGTTCGATCTTCACTGGGTGCCCTATACTTTCGGCCTTGTGCCACATCTGAGCTACGCTTGGAAAATCACTACTGACTATCTTAAAAAATGACCTTGTGTCACAACTCGTCTTAGTGGGGAGTCAGAATAAATACCTAGTGATATGAGATTTAATTGAGCTATTATCCGATAAATAGCAACTTAATCGGCGCGATAATGTAGTAGTTATGTAACCAGCGCATGTGCTTTTTAATTATTATACACATATATTATATGTATTATTTAAAAAATAATCTTGCATAAAATAATTCAAAACAGAAAAACTGAACTGATGATTGTGAATGAATAACCAACCAGATCATGATTGTTTTTTGACCAATCAAACTGAACGTGAAACAGTTTAAGCAAATAGAAAATTACCATAACCTTTCTCGAGATCTGAGAAAGATCTTAATATGGAAGCTATAGCAAGCACACTTGAAACCGTGCCAAAAGGGATTTTAACTGTATACACCACAACATTTTTGGGGTCTGCGGGAATACTGTGAAGTGTGCTGGAGATGCGAAAAATTGCTTTCACACATTTTTCAATATGCCATAAAAGACATTTCATTTGAGAAGATCATTGAATCCAGCGCGAAAGTCTTCTTGCAAATTCTCAATATGGTTTATTTAGATAAGCAAATCCTTATAAAAGACACTTTCTTCTTGTGATTGTTCTATAGAGCATAGTTTCTCTGAGTGGGCCTCGTGGAGACCTAGGGATCTATGAACGAGACCTAGTGGATCTTCAAGTCTTTCACTTATTTATTTATTCCATAATGGGGGTCATGCCAAAAAGGAAGAAAGAACATTATTCTTTAAACACAAACAATAACGTGCCAAAAAAAAAAAAAAAAGGAAAAGAAACGTAAAAATAAATTGCTAAATTTTTTACACTTTTCTGTGAGAAAAGGATTAACAGATGTATTTATTTATTTTGTAGATGTCACCAAAATGTGTGCGCACTTTCGATAACGTGAGTTAACATAATTTTTGTCCTTAGGTAGCAACTGCTATTTCCTATTTACTTCTGCTTAGAAAGTATGAAAAATGGCTAATATATTATTCAAACTTTGCTTTTCTGATCAGAACAATGATATTTCCGAAATTTATCTATTCCCATTTAGAAAACTAGAAAATGTGAACATTCTCGTTCACGCAAAGTTGGAACAAAATGACATAAAAGTAGCTTTTATTTATTCTAGGATCGCACAAGAGAGCACAAAAATTTAGAAGTAAGTAATTTTTCTCGATTTACGCTTATACTGTTAATTACTTTCACGAATTAGCCCCCAAATGTAGTCACCAATCATGTTTCCGTTATACGATCCTTGGAAGCCAGAACGTTTTAGAAATTCTTGAATTTTTTAGGAACTTCTAGAAAGTTCTAGAAAATTCTCCTTCAGCAACTCAGCACTGAATCTGTCTGGAATGTAATGAAAAATAGGTTAGTTTCAAAGCATCGATGTCAAGGTCAGCAAAGTTTGAAGGGAATAATAGTCATTTCCTTTGCTTTCTAGACAGAAGCCATTAAGGAATACTAATTATTGACCAGTCAATATTTTATTACACAGTATAAGGAAGCAAAAGAAAAAAACAGACCCCCCCCCCCCGAAAACCGCTACCTCCATTAAAAAAATTCCCAGGAAATGGGAACACGGAATTTTCAGCAATTATTCATTAAATAATGAATTTTTATGCTGAACAGGTTATTATTTGAGAAAATTTTGTGGAATTTTTTTTGGTCGAAGTCAGTTTCTCTCTATATATAGATATAACGTGAACACATTTAAATTTGGTGATTTTTTTTGCGAATTTCTTTTGCAGTTATATAAAGTAAAATCACTGAAGAAGTTATTCCAGTAAAAAATAAAAAAAATAAAAATAAAATGGTGATATTTTTCATGTGTATTTTTAAGGATTAATTTGTTAGGACTTCGGGTTAACCTTTATCTTGCACAAGGGTTCCGCGAGAACAAAAAATTTGAAAAAAAAAAGAAAAAAAAAGAAGACAAATTTGAAAATTACTGAAAGTTTCGTCGGCCCAAAACAGATCGAGTTGAGCCTGGGATCACAAAATAACAATTTTCAATAACGGTGACGTCATTTCTCGTAATCTTTTTTTTTCCATTAAGTCTAAAATATACGTTTTTCAAATAAAAGAGGTGGTTATTTTCCTGGCTTTATTGAAAGTCTGGGATCGATATTCCATTAAAACTCCACTGTTTAGATAAACAATTCTACAAATCTTTGTAACAAACTTCATTTCGATATCTGTCCTCAGTGTGAAAAGAAATGCTGCCTGGTGGGAACATGCAACTGCATGAAGAAATAATAATAATAATAATAATAATAATAATAATAATAATAATAATAATAATAAAATCCCGTGCCCATCAGTGGTTACGTAGTGTAAGGTTAAAAGCTTAAACCTAAGGTTTTCTTCTTGCTGCATGGGACCAATGCTTGCTAACTAGAAATTACCAAACACACATACTGAAAAATTATGTTGACTTGAAATGTAGATTCTGTGATAAATATCCAGAAACAATTGACATTCTTGTATCAGGTTATACAGTGTTAGACCCCACTGAGTATAAAACTCGACATTATAGAGTGAGACAACATTGGTACTGGAAAATATGCAACCTTTACGGGAATTAAACTGCAAGAAAATGGTATGTACATCACCCAGACCCGATTACAGAGATAGATCCTGTAAGAATTTTATGGGACTTTACAATACACGCAGACCGAACAGGCAAAGCTAATCGTCCAGACATCGCGATCAAAGACTACACAAACAGCATGTACTTTCTTTTTGATATGGTAGTCCCCGTAGACTGTTATATATCTTTGAAGATCTTCAAAAAACTATCAAAATACAAGAATCTTGATATGGAGAGCTAAATAATGTGGCACATGAGGACATCAATAATTGCGGTTGTAGCTGGAACCCTCAGATTGTTTGGAAAAGATTCCGATAGACTCATTGAAGGGATTCCTGGAAGCCCATGAAATGCAAAGCATTGTACTCACATGTACAGCACACGCATTACGAAGGTCTTTATTTATATAAAATGTGTGTGATGTTATTATTTTTATAAAATAATCAGTGGAAAATATCATGAAGCCATTTTTGACCTTAGGTCTCTGGTTGGGACCCGGAAGGAAATAAAAGACAAATCAAGTGAAATAATAATAATAATAAGAATAATAATGTAGTCATATTGCAGATAATGCATAAAGCACATTCTTGTAGCCTCCAGAAGACTGTGTTTCCTTGTTTTCACCTGTTCAGCTTTGTCATCAGTTAATAATGCCCAGAAACGTTCACGCGGTCTGTTTTCACTCAAAACGCTTGCTGATTAGCAGTGTCAAAATAACTGCCAGAACTTAAAAGAGAAAAAAAAAATTAATCTCACTTACTTTGGCGTTCTCGATGCAAGGACAAATCGCCCAGGCTGCGCTGGAAATGACCTCCGGGTTAGGATTCTTGAGAAGTGACCACAGCAGGCGCACTCCGTCCAAGTGTTCAATGATGCTGAAAAGACAGGAAAAAACACTCAAAGCACACGGCCAGAAATCGTTCTGAAGTCAAGTCAAGTAAGTGGTAGTTCACATTACACGAGTTTAAATTAGACCGTAGGTAAAGTGCACTTGTAAATTTATCCACTTTAGGTTATATATTAAGAAAGGTTACGGAAACGAGGTCAAATGCTATCTCGGTAGAAGACTTAAAAAAAGACAGTTTGCCTAATCAGTTTGGAGGACAGTTGTTTAAGTCTGGCGCATTGCAGATAAATAAAAATAAAATAAAATAAAATTGTCGAAGGCATTACATTTGACCAGCGCGTTTGCAATTAATACAAATGGATGAATTTCGGAGATAAAACACCTTAATTGTTATTCTTAGATTACTTTTTCCTTCGCCATTTTTGGCTTACGGCCATCTATAATTCTCAAAATGTGTGTGTGTATATATGCGTGTGTGTGCGTGATCGGATGTTGTTTATGCGTTTCCATAGTTTTCATCTGATTTCGATTAAATTTTTTTTGCTTGATAGATAATTCTGCCGATTTTGAGTCTAAATTGGATGGAAAAAAATTACAACCTTGAAGGTGAAAAATCGAAATTTGTTTACACTAATATCAAAGGTAAAATTTAATGCTTGTAAAAAACAGCGTACAATCAATTTAGAGATTTGAAATCTAACGCAAAAGATTATTAGAATTATAAAAAAAATATATTATAAATAAAAATTATCGTATATTATTATTATGACGGTCCTTGCAAGATTGAGAACGCAAAAACGGCCCTTTTCATCCCCCACATTTAAATTGTTAACCCCCCCCCCATTTTGGGTGTGTGCCTCAATTGCACCCAATTGTTGTTACTTAATATTGATTTTAGGGTGGGCTGACTTTAAGCTTAAAATTGCTCCAGTTTAACGGCAAAAATTCCCATTAATGAAACACCCGGTCGAAGACGGGTTATACTGCTAGTATCAAATTGAACCTGATCAGTACCCAGAGGGTGACCCCTGAGGGATAACAGGCGCTGTAAGCGTGGACGTGCGGGTGGTTGTAATGGATAAAGGTTCAGGAATGAGAAATAGGAGAGCCGAGTTCGAATTCTAATCGAATTCGTTATATTCACTTACGCGCCAGTATCCTTGGGAAAGCTATGAAGCCACCTCCTTCTCCTCCCAGGTATGGGTTAAATAGTAATACTTGTATCAGAAAAAATCATTATTATTTTCAGAAAAAGAAAACAATTTACAATCCAAAAATATTTCTTAGCTTTAAATAACCTCAAAAAGGTTGATAAACCGTAAAAAACAAATAAGTCAATCAATCATTCTGATCTTTTTATTACGTTTTATCAAAACTCTCAGGTCGCTTATATTCTACGACTAGTTCAGTTAGCAAAATGGAAATAACGTTTAGCAAACAACGAAACATGCATCAGGATTGTTTAATAATATTATCAAATCTGAACAAGGTTTTATATATTAGACTACAATAATCAACCAGCGGCCATCTTTCAAATTTACTCGCTGTCTGACGCCATATTGCTTGTTTAAGCCTTTTACATAAATCTGCAAAATGCAAGTCATTAAAAATTGGTTTCAATTCTGGTTAGCACTTTATTTTTGCATTTTGTGAACACAATAAAAAAAAAATATTTAGAATGTTTACATTTCATCACATTTTAAAATCAAAAAGGAAATCTTTTTAAATAACACGATTGAAGACAAGAAGTATTTTAAAAATAACACGATACAAGACCAATAAGTATTTTCATAAAACCATTTAACAAACGAACAGTAGAAAAAAACCTTCGTGAACATAAAAAAATTTTAAATTTTCTTTCTTGATTGTCTATCATATTCAAGTTATTTAAGTCCCTTTTGATATTCTAGCAGTTTCATGTACAATGGAATAGGTGCATTCAATTGGGATGTCTTTAGTTGGAGTTTCTTTCCAACTGTGAAAATAAAATGCTCTCAATGTGCTTGGTTTCCTTCCGTAGTGATGGGATAAATTTATGAATATCAAACAAGATTTTAGGGTTTCATTTTTTTATGTCACCTTAATTATCAGGTTTACTAATGTGTATTACTGATAAAGTTTGTCAGTTAATTTGAATTTTGGCGATAAATTGGAAAACTTCGGTATTTCTATTTTAAAATCTTTCACTCAAAAACACTTTTTTCTTATAAACATAGTTTATTTCCGGTGGCTGACAAATTGCTCAGCCTACCTGAAAACCGATGGGTTTCTACGATCTTTATTAACTAAATCTTGCGATCAGCCAAGATCTTTTTTTTTTCCAAAATGATCGATTTCAGTACAGCAAAAACGGTAGGTAAACTTGAAAAACTAAGGTCATTTTCGGAATCAGCAGCATCTAATTAGCTAAAAAAAGTGTTTTGTTTCTTGGCACCAAAAATCGTGTTGACCAATGTAATCTATCAGGATAGAAAAGAAGAATAAATTTAAGTTCTTGCCCACGTGATCCGGCTTAACCAATGACAATTGTTTCTTACCCCATGCTATCCACTTCTTCTGCACATTGACCCACGGCCCTTGTGACGTTGATCAACAGCGCCTGATTGGTGCCTGTCAGAAGATTCACTAGTTGTGTGATACCACCAGATTTTCGAATTGTCTGTCTGTTCGGGGGATCTCTGGCCAATTCTCCAAGAGCACCTACAACATTGATCAGCACCTGTTTCAAAAGAAATTTAGAGATAGTCAAGATGAAAGACATGAAGGACATTCCATCATGGTGGAAGCATTTCTTGATTAATCCGTTTTTTTAAGGTTTATCAACCCACTGAAGGTTATTTAAGGTCAGGAAATATTTTAGAGTGTACAAATTTTGGGGGAAACATTAATGATTTACTGATAAAAGTTCTACTAATTAACCCATAGATGGGGAAGGAGAGGGGGGTTCATAGCTTTACCAAGGGTATTTGCGTTTAAGTGAATATAGCGAACCCAACGGGAATTGGAACTCCGTTTGCCGATTTGGTGGAAGGTCCATTACTCGAGATTAGGTGCTCCATACGTTTAACATCGTTCCTAACACGGCTATACAAAATAACAACTTTTGATCGGCTAGGTGTGGGCGTAATGGTTAACGAGGCTAGTCTGATTGATTATTATTAATGAGTAGTGATGTCGATCCTCATTGGGTACCCTATACAAAGATCCGACATTAAATAATGAAATTAAGTTTGACATAAAATCAGCCAACTACCAGTCATTGTGAAGTAATGGTTAACAAGGCTAGTCTGGTTGACCATTATTACTGAGTAATGACTTAGATCCTCACTGGGTGCTCTATTCAAAGATTCGACATTAAATAACCCAACATGGCCTCACATATCTTTCAAATCAGCCAACTAACAATCGGCGCGGTATAATATTTAACGAGCTGCTCTGGTTGACCATTAGTACTGAATATTGTGCCTTTTGTGCTAACGGAAGATTAATAATTATTTTACGTGCATTGGCGTGGCGTAATGGTTAACGAGCTAGAATAGTTCACTCTTACTACTGAGTAGTAAGTCGAACCTCACCGTGTGGCTCATATTCGTGCCAAACAAAGCTTTATTTTTGGTAAGGAACACTTAATAACCGAGTGATTAACGAGCCATTAAGTAAAAAGAAACAAAGGACGAATTTGCTTTGACCCCAGAAAAAATATATTGTTAATTTGGTTTTAGGATATAATTTTATGGTACAATTAAAAGAAGAATTATTAAATTGGTTAATGTTTGAAGGGTTTAATATTTTAATATTTATATAGACGAAGCCATTGTTTATGGTCGCATTAAAAAAAAAAACACAAGATAATCAGACTCTTGCATATGATCTCTCCTCTGTTGTTGCTC
This sequence comes from Acanthosepion pharaonis, assembly GCA_903632075.3. Lineage (NCBI taxonomy): Eukaryota > Metazoa > Mollusca > Cephalopoda > Sepiida > Sepiidae > Acanthosepion > Acanthosepion pharaonis. Next base: position 4,544 of record CAHIKZ030000064.1, on the reverse strand, counting down.
TAATGTCTCACTGGGGATATAACTGGGTCGTAGCTTTCAATCCCTGAAAAAACGAAATTGATATCGTTTCACTATAACCGTTCAAACTCTGTGTTGTGTCCAGCCACGATAAACGGTTCCACTTTCCTTTCTTTCCGTGAAGATTGTCGTGAAATGCCTCTTGAAGTAAATAATATCAATGCACACGTCCACAAGGATTCTTCTCGGTCCTACACTCTGCTTTATATTAACGATAGGCCTAGAAACATTCTCAGATTTTTGGTAAACATCTATGCAGGTGATACTAAGATGATCGAAACCTTGGAGCTGATCTCGACTCTGACTTAGCTCTCATATCTCAATGAAGAAATAACAAGTTTGTAACTTCAAATACAAAGCCTCGGATATATATATATATATATATATATATATATATATATATATATATATCCACCGAATTTCAAATTAATTTCTTCGTAGATTGTTTTAACATTTAGATATTTATCAAACCTTAACCTCCCAAATATGCACGTTAAAGTAACGCGAACTGACAGCGTCTAAGAATTTGAATGAAACCTGTCGTGTAATTGATTGGGGTTGTTGTAACTTCTTCCTTTAATGTCGTTCTTATCATTCACCCCTTAGCCATCTATATCTAGAGACGAGACGCGTTAAATTTGAGCAACATCTAGCCGACACACTGGGGTTAAAATAGGAAACTAAAATGATACATATGACACACTCATATCCTCTCTCCGACCTCACTTCCTCACTTCGTTAACTTTGCGTATACTTGATGAGGTCCGTAAAAAACGTGTGAATTTCTTTTCATTTTCATTTCAGCTTTTGGAAGTAAAGTCTGATGATCCAGAACCCTGTTAAAGGGTTATGGTGAAATAGCTTATTACATGGAATCTTAACGTGGTCTGTCTTTTATTCAATATATATATATATATATATATATATATATATATATATATATATAAATAGATAAATAGATAGATAGATAGATAGATAGATAGATAACTTGAAGCCTCGGATAGATAGATAGATAGATAATGAGAAGCCTCGAATATATATATATATATATATATATATATATATATATATATGGATAAATAGATAATGAGAAGCCTCGGATATATATATATATATATATATATATATATATATAGATAGATAGATAGATAGATAGAGAGAGAGAGAGAGAGAGAGAGAGAGAGAGATAGAGATAGATAATGAGAAGCCTCGGATAGATAGATATGGAAGTAATAGATTTTTTATTTATTAATCCGACAGATTTTACCACTTTAAAGGTTATTTTAGTGGATACCCATATTTGAGTAGACGTTCCGTTTTTTTTTTTATTAATCAGTGTATTTATTTTCGTCTTCTGGCCTGGATATTCAAGAAAATATGCACTCTCATGCAGGATTCGAACCTGTGTACCTCTTTACGTTCTAGGGCACGTTGGATCTAACGAGATTTTCTCCTGTAAACCGCGTTCTTTCAAAGCAAAGAAGATCTTTGGATTTGCAACCATTTGTCTTGACTAGTGAGAATTAAGGGCCAGCCCGGCGATGATGAAAAGTTACTAGCTTGGTGTTCAAAGTATTGAAAATAATAAGCCGGTTTTTTCCCCAATGAGCTGTTAGAGGTCAGTCAGAGTAGAGATCAGCAGGTCTTCTAGATGTTTTGGAGGTGCATTCATCTGCATATATATATTTACTAACCACCTGTGAATGTTCTTAGGCAGATCGTTAATATAAACCAGAAAAAGGAAGCACTTGACATTTGCGAAGACACTTCCATAGATTCCATAGCTGGGGAGTTTGTGTAGCAACCTCATATGCTACAGCTTAGCCAAAGCCTTAGAGATATCTAAGGCAATCGCTCTTGTCATAAATTTATTATCAAGTGCCACACTGACTCTGTGTGAAATGACAGAACATCAGCAGTGGACTTACAAGTGTAAAATCCGTATTGTTTGTCGCTCAGTTGTTTCTGTTGAGGCAAGAATTAAAGTTTTTGCTAAAGACACTAATGGGTCTGATGTCGATATTGGGTCGGGAATGATCGTCCCCCACCCCGCTTTTTTGAAAACTGGGCAAAAAGCTGATAGATTAAGCGTAAAGTACAAATCGGGCTTATTTTAGTTGAATGGAACTGAAACGAAAGAATGTCTTACCTTTTCGGGTTGGTTACCTAGTAATCCGACCAGTTGTTCGATGGTTTTTAATTCTCGAAACTGAACGAGGTTCTCTCGGCTGATAGCACATTTCCAGATGGCCCCCGTGGCTGCTGCTAACAATTCCTTGTTTCCAGATGATAAAATGGCTACTAAGGGTGCGAGACCTGAGAATTCTCTCACCAAATCGCGAGTTTCCTTGTCTTCAGCGCACTGAAAGAAAATGTAAATAGTCATTGAAAAAAAAAATACGATGTGAATGACATCTTTATTCAAAAAGATCGATTTAGCATCATCATCAGTCTCATAACCAAGTATAGTTGTAGTGTAGCTGCGTACACATACACACGCAATATATATATATATATATATATATATATATATATATATATATATCCGTTGCGATGAGAACGAAAGTAATATATAAATTCCAACGTTCACAGCATTAATCCAAAAGATGGCTCGATACCGATAGTAGAGCGATAATAATTTATTTATTATAATTTTATCATAGAGACAAAAGCATTTTACTCACTACAAAGATGCAACTTCGTTTCAGTGCATTTCAACTGCACTTCGACGGGTGAGAATCGAAAATGGTTATAAACAATCCTGCTTGTGCAGTTGAAATAAACTGAAACGAAGTTGCATCTTTGTAGTGAATAAAAGGGTTTTGTCTATATGATAAACTTATAATATATATATATATATATATATATATATATATATATATATATGTGTGTGTGTGCGTGTGTGTGTGTTCTCGTCGAATTCGACGTAAGAGGGTCAAGCAGATCAGTTCCTAGGAAACCGATAACTGCACATGAGATTTGATTATAGTGGTGAAGGTTTCGTGCAGGATCATCCACACTTTTTGAAGGGCCGAATACGAAGATCTGGTTCCCAAACGACTTTCCGCAGGTTTTTAATTCAGAGTTGTAGTTCTCCTAGACCAGTTGCCATCCAAGGCTATAGAACCCAGTCTGTCCTGCTATTTACCCATAGCTGGAGGGAGAAGAAGAGGATTCACACCTTTCCCAAGGGTATTAGCACGTAAGTGAATGTAATGGATTCGACTGGAATTCGAACTCGGCTCTCCGATTCCTCAATCCAAGCCGCTATCCACTACTGCCTCCTCTCTCTCTATATATAAATGTATATAGCGGATGTAACAGCTAAATTGTCCAAATTGTGAAACAGCATGGGATAATTGTCTATTCCACAAAATGTTTAATATCTAAAAAAAGACAAAACTAATAAATTTTCTTTTTTTCCAGGATTTCAGATAAGACGTTTATCCATCTTGACACCATTTGTCGTTAGAATCACTGAAAAATCCTTTGAGTTATTCAGCTAGAAAGAAAACAGGATAAAATAGTTTTGTATGATCCCCACTATAATTTCCCAACTGAGCGATGGTGAGGGGAAAAAGATCATTCAGGCCTTCAGTAATGGCAACATCATTCATATTTTGGCTTCCATCTTCAAAGTTAATTCAAGAACAATCAAGAGAACGGTGGATAAGTTTAAAAAAAGAGGGAACAGTAAAGAGAAAAACTGGATCAGAAGGTCACAACAGGAAGAGGGATTATCATTTCAACTTAATTGCTAAATATATTTATTATTGTTCAACGTAGAGTCCAATAGTATTATAAAACCTCTGAGAATTCCAGTAAGTTATCTTTAATCATTTCTAAGATACAACGGTTCGAATCTTTATCTAACAATTGGACAATTTTGCTCTTTCATCCGGTATATATATATGTGCGTGTGTTTGTTCATCATTTTAAACGTTATTTTTAGTGGATACTCGTATTTGGCTAGACGCTCCGTTTATTTATTAAATAATATTTTATTATTTTTCGTCTACCATTCGAGAAATATTATTCAAGAAAAATGTACCCTCACTGACAGGATTCAAACTTGCGACTCTCTGGAAGAGTGAATTACCTTTAGACCCAATACCTTTAACCAACTAAGCCACAGAGAACCAGGTGATCAACAAGAGGCTGAATTCTGTCGAAATTTCTGACGTCATAGATCTCCCGAACTTTTCATATCTGCCCAGTTTCGTATCCAAATGTAAACAAAGCAAAAATTTTCTAAGGAAAGTAATGGATTACACACACACACACACACACACACACACACACAATATATATATATGTGTGTGCAGTTTTTATTTAGCTATTTACAGCTTTTTCAGGCTTAAACTATTTTCAAAATGGCAACTTGTTTATTTTGAACGCTTCCGAGTTCTACAGATATTTCCCTGTTTTTCAAAAGGAATGCGTCAGCGTGTCGCCATTTTCAAATTCTATTCCTTTTGTTTATTAATATATTTACGTTCTTAAATTCTAGGATTTTCAGTTTCACC
>CAHIKZ030000063.1:1665000-1742456 GCA_903632075.3 Acanthosepion pharaonis | reverse complement strand
ATCGCGATAAGTTGGTCAATAGTGATGGGTACATTCCTAGTTATAGCCATCGGGGGGTGTAATAATATGGAAGATTAAGAGTAAGAGAAGATTGGCGAACGACAGTCTAGTGAGCATGCAGCAACTCGAGAGGGAGATGCCGAGCAGTTTTCCTTTTACTCAGACAGGACTGGCGAAGAAATTGCTGAAAGACCAATGGAGGAGGCTGGCGTGAGACCACCACGTGCAGCGGAAAAACCTCCCACGGCAGAGAGAAAAACATTGACCAAGAAGAACAAACCCTAGTGAACACATCTGCACCTACAAACACACGCACACATTACCTTGCATGTAGAACAAAAGAAAATGAAAAGAACATTTCATTGCATGTAGAACAGAAGAAAATGAAAAGAACATTACATTGCCTGTAGAACAAAAGAAAATGAAAAGAACATTTCATTTCATGTAGAACAGAAGAAAATGAAAAGAACATTACATTGCATGTAGAACAAAAGAAAATGAAAAGAACATTTCATTGCATGTAGAACAGAAGAAAATGAAAAGAACATTTCATTGCATGTAGAACAGAAGAAAATGAAAAGAACATTACATTGCCTGTAGAACAAAAGAAAATGAAAAGAACATTTCATTGCATGTAGAACAAAAGAAAATGAAAAGAACATTACCCTTGCATGTTAGAAAGTAGAATAGAATTGCATGAGACAAATGCATGGTGCATGTTAAATGATGTAATTGGGTTTAGGTGTCATTTACGGGTAAATGACAAATCGGTTAGGGGAGGATTGTGGCACCTTGCATTATTAGAAATATTCATAGAAATATGATTTAATTTTTCTTACTCGGTTTACTAAACAGGTTGTTGATTTTTTTAAAACGGAAAATAATTGAGTTGAAAATAATTCACTAAGATTGTACTTAGACGATCCTAAGGAAAGAAAAAAAAAAAGCAAAAGAGAGGTCGAGAAATACAAAAAGCGGTCATTAACAAAACACGTATCAGAAAGGTAATTAGGCCAACATCTTGGCCGATTTTCGAAAAAAGAAACAATGGATTTTACATTTAGAAGGAAAGTCATTTAGAGAGTGGAAGGGACAATGCTTGATAAGAGTGTATTGATAATAAAAAAAATCGGTCAAAAGCACCTAGCCCACTTTTTGCGTGGAAAGACTCATTGTCAAATTGGAGAAAGGGAAATTTTTTTAGAACAATAGAAACGAAATTTATCTTAATCAGAGAAAAGGTGTTTTTTGGGTTGAGGGGAGTGACCGGTGGAACTATATACAGATCCTGACCTGTTAAGAATTAGAAACCTACGATAATAAAAGTGGAAACATTTTCAATGTAGATAATTAAGATTTTCTGACTGTCGGGTCTGACAAAGACGGGAGGTGAAGGGACGATTGTCTCAGTTCACAGATGGCGCCAATATTCTTCCCTGAAGTCACATCTAATTAGCGGCGGGCTGTTTGACAGAGCCCAGGTGAGAGAAAAGCAAAGATTGTCATTTTTCGTACGTGCAGAAAAAGGCAAAATTGGATTTTGTTTTTAAAAACAAGAACGATGTAACCACGCCCGAAAGGAGGAGAAAGGATGCTCGATCAATAACAATTGGTCGGAAACGGTCACGTGATCTGCAGAAAAGAAGAGAAAGAAAATGCCCGATCAGGAACCATTTGTCGAAAACGGTCACCTGACATACGAGAGACTAAGAGAGATGGTGTGCACCTCCCCAAAAAGGGCACTGTGAGGAAGTAGGGGTGAAAACAATAGCGATAATGGGAAATCAAAATAATGCGACTTTTGGAGTTATTGAGAAAACCCTGACGCCGACAGACCCACCCCAGTTTGTTGCGGCGTCAATAAAAGCAGGACCCCAGTCGACAGAAATCAGTTGGAGTGGAGTTGCAGCTGGACCGCGGGCAGGAAAGAGCCTGAACGCGGGCATCGGGCCCGATTCACTCGCCCCTTTGCGGGCAAAAGAATCCTCAGACAAGAAATCCTTCCAGCCCAAGTCGAAGACAGAAGAGTTCAGCCCCGGACGGCAGCGAGAAGAGATCACCTCGGACGACAGAGAGTTTGCGGCTGAGTTGCGGCAAGAGATCCTTCCAGCCCAAGTCGAAGACAAGAGAACTTCCAGCCTAAGTCGACGAAGAAGAAGAAATACAACTCAAGTCGAAGAGAAGAATCAACTGCGAATGATCGATAGAAATTGGCCCCAGTGTCGAACCAAACCACACCCGACATACACAATTCTAAAGAGTAGGCAATTCGAAATCTTTAGGTTGTGTGATAGAAGCTTGTGCCATAGCCCACAGAGCGGGTCGGGAAATGAGAACAATTTTGTTTTTATGTAACGGACATTAAGATATAAAAGGTTGTTACCCTTTTTTTTCATCAGCAATCTTTTTTGTCTCGTGAGTTTATTTTCTCTTTTATTTGTGTTTTGCCACCCCGTCGGACTCAACTTGTATCGGCCCCAATCCCTGCTGGTCCCGTCTGTCTAAGATCTAAACACAGCGGGGTAGACAGACCGGAGATCGGTACAGTTGCTTTAGTGACCAGGTATTGGAAGCTAGTCAGGAAAGGCGAGGCTGGTGATCATCTGACCAAGGGGTTGGAGCGGCACGCTTGGACCCAGGAGGAGCGACCAGGAGGAGCGACGTCACCGTTGGCGCCGTAACCAAAGGATCCGACCCTGGGCCAGGTGTGTAACCGTCACATAAGTAACAAATATCAATGGGCAAAATAAAAAGTACTTAAGATGCACGGAAGGTACTTTTAAACGTAGATTCTACAATCATAGGTCGTCTTTTAAGCTAGAAAATCTTAGATACTCTACCAAGCTAGCTAACAATGTATGGAATTTTAAAAAAACCAAAAAACAACAGGTATCCGTGGAATCAGGTGGAAATTGTTTTTAAAGATCAAAACCATACAACCACCACAACCATATTTGCAAACTCTGCTATATATATATATATATATATATATATATATATATGTATATATATATATATATATATATTTGTTTGTATGTGCGTGTGTGTGTGTATGTATGTGTGTATGTATGTATGTATTTGTGTGTGTGTGATTCATGGATTTATTTTTTACGTCTGATCAAGCTTTTACAGGTTATCTAAATCCAAGAATATTTTTTAAATTATATGAATTTGGGGGACTTCATAATGAATTTTGCTGGTACATGTTGTACTAGCTAACCCCCTAGTTGATTGTGGGGAGAAGAGGTGAACCCATATCTTTCCCAGAAGTGAATATAACGAACCTGGCTGGAATTAGCAATCGGCTCTCCGATTTCCAATTCCGATCTGCACATCCAAACCTGCACCACGTCATATTCGCATGTGATCACCCATCTAAGTACGGACCAGGCTCGACGTTGCTAAACTCCGGCGGTCGTACGAGAACCGTTGTTACAACGTGATATGGCCATAAGCCTCTGTGTGTGTGATTGTGGTGTAATGCTAATATTAGCTGTTTCCTTAGAACTCAGCATCCATTCACAAGCATTCATTGACCGAGCAACCAGTTTTATAAAGCATTCCTATTAAAACAAAGCGTAGAGGAAAATAAGATTTCCCAAAGCTGGTGTTATCGCTCTTTCCAGTATTGATGGGAGCTTCCTTCCTAGTCTTTTGCTCCAAGCAGTGTGGAACGTCAACATCTTGATTATGACATTATTTAATTTTCGAGTTACATGTGTTATCCATTGTTTACTTTTTGCTACTGTCGGCAGTCCTCAAATGATGTCGTTTCTGTTATTTGTCACAGTGCTTAAGTTTAACAGTTTGTGTGTGGTATCCTTCTGAAATTGTCAATCTAAGGATGTAAAAGAACTCGAGGTTTTAGGTAAACGTATTGGCTTTATAATATATATATATATATATATATATATATATATATATATATAGAGAGAGAGAGAGAGAGAGAGAGAGAGATCATGCCACTGACTGTGTGGTTACAATTATGTGTTTGACTATTGTGTTAACCCGGATGCTAAAGTCGAGAGTCACGTGTCTCAAAACGAATTAGTACTTTTTCTTACCAGCTCTACGCAGTCATGTATTAACTGTTAATAAGCTTTCCAGTGACGCTTTACTTCTTTGTTGTTAATGTATTTTAATTGCGTTTGGTAATTTAATACTTTATTTTTTACATTGATGTCTTACTGTGACATATATATATATATATATATATATATATATAGAGAGAGAGAGAGAGAGAGAGATAGATATGTAACTCAAAATTTTCCAAATGTTAGATTAATCTTTGAACTGTTGTATATTAGAAATGATTCAAGATATCTTACTGGAATTTTCCGTGGGTTTTATAACACTATTGAATTCTACTTTGAACATTAAGAATGTATTTAGCTCTAAGCTGAAATGATGATCCCTCTCGTTGTTGTGACCTCTTGATCCCGATTTCCTCACTAATGTTCCCACTTTTTAAAATTTATTCACCGTTCTCTTGATGGGTCTTTGAAGATGGAAGCCACTGTAAGAATGTTGGTACCATTGCTGAAAGCCTGAATGATTTTTCCTCTCACCATTGCTCAATTGATAAGACATAATAGGGTTGACACAAAACGATTTTAACCTGTTCTCTTTCTAGCTGAATAACTCAAAGGATTTTTCAGTGATTCCTACACAAATGGTGTCAAGATGGCTAAATGTCTTATCTGAAAACCTTGGAAAAAGAAAACTCAATTAGTTTAGTGTTTTTTGAATATTAAACATTTTGTAGGATGGACAATTATTGCATGCTGTAACACAATTTGGACAATTTTGCTGTTACACCCTGTATATATATATATATATATATATATATATAGATAATATTAGTGGAAAATATACATACATATGAAAAATATATCTAAAAAATTCCCATACATGTATATTTTCAGAAAAAATTTTTTCCAAGAGGAACATAGAAATATTTGGTCCTTGCGAAATGAGACAATCGTTATATTCATCTTCATATATTTATATTTGATTTTAAATTTTAAGTAAACACAATTTTTATTTTCCTTCGTCCCATCCCTCTCCCCACCCTTTTCCCCTTTTTTTTTTTTTTTCCTTCCTATCCGAATTGTCTGTGGTGTGTATATGTCACCACGAAATGTATCTTTATGTATTAGACATCCGTCGACTTTCTTTCTCTCCTCTTTTAAATCAACCCCACCCACATCTCCAAAAATTCTCTCTGTCACTCATCCTCATACTTACACTTTCTAAATTCTGTTTTGATTTCCGGAGGGGTTTTTTTTTTTTTTTTTTCTGTTTTCATTTTGAATTTGTAGGTCTGATGATTTGGATCGTATTTACGATTCCAATGGAATAAATTATGACCATGGAATATTAGTGTTTAAGCCTTTTATTATATATATATATATATATATATATATATATATATATATATATATATATAAAGAGAGAAACCAAAACTTTTTTGCTTATAATGTAGATTTGTTTTAGTATATATATATATATATATATATATATATATATATATATATATGCCGTAAGGATGTTTTGCCTACCTACCATAATAATTTATTTATTTATCAATTTAAATGTCGATGCGGGGTCGACTATGGGCAAAAAATATCCAGAAATAGGTTAGAATCGCCCAACATGTCACGGGCTGCGTGCGCAAATTATGAGTTTATGACATCCGGGTGTTCGCAGACTCATGCCTCTGCTATCGGTGAACATCTATTAAATTCTGGTGTTTGTAGGACTGAGTATTCTCCTCATTTCTTTTCGGTATTGTACAGGGCTAGGAACAGACTCCACCTCGACATTTTGGAGTCTGTTATTATCAACATACGTAGGCCGGCCCTCTGCGTACAACGGGAGATGAAGTTTAAGTTGGCCTTATTTGTGGGGAACGGTTACATGATTTGAGGTAAAATAATTTTTTCCCTCTTACCATCCTGTTTTATTACGGTATTAATAAAAAAATTTTCTTGTTAGTACTCCGTTTTAGATTACCGACGATTGTGTTTGAAAATGTGTCGGTCGAAAGGTACCTTACATTTTACGTAGATATTGTTGTATCTTACGTTTAATATGATCCCATATTCTTTATTCCTCAAATGTAATATTATATTTTATTCTTCATATTTCTGCTACGCCTTCTTCAAGCAAATAAAAGGGATAAATTTTCCTCATTTTTTTAAATGTTTCATTGATCGTTTTCTGTATTTGTTAGTGAGCCTTGAACTCCTTTCTGGACTGTTGGCAAAAGTTAATTTCTGCCTAATTGTTAATAAACCATTAGGTTTAGTATGTGAGTTTGTGATGATAGATGCATTGATGAGAGATGTCTTCTTATCCTTGTGTGCGTGCGTGTTCCTGTTAGCCTGCATATGTATATTCCCTCCCCATATATACATACTGTCTTATAATAAAGACTCAGCATACACATATATGTATATGTATATACACATACATGCATAACCTCCACATATACACACTCTTCCTGCGCTCGTGTGTGTGCCCGTGAGTAGCCTGTTTTTGCCTGTGTATATATATATATATATATATATATATAGAAAAAGTTGCAAATTAAAAAAAATAATAATGTTTTTTATGAAAGTACGTGTACGTATGTGTGCGGTCCGGCCACTGTATCTGGCCATCATGTGGGCATGCTGTGTATCCATGTGTGGGGGGGTTATGATCTGTTCAGTGCTGGTTTAAATATGAAGTTTTTTTTTTCAATTTGTACTAAAGAGTAGCTCTCTGTTTGGTATATTGTCATAATTTTAAATTTGCCTTGATTGCATTTATAGATGCGTTGAGATACAAAGATTTTTCTGTTGTCGGGTACAAATCCACATTATAACCAAAAACGTTTACGGTTTCTCACTTTATATATATATATATATATATATATATATATATATATAAATTTTTAAAATATACAAAATGTTTAATATCTAAAAACCACAAAACTAATTGAGTTTTCTTTTTCCAAGGTTTTCAGATAAGATGTTTAGCCATCTTGACACCATTTGTCGTGAGAATCACTGAAAAACCCTTTGAGTTATTCAGCTAGAAAGACAACGGGTTAAAATTGTTTTGTGTCAACCCCACTATGTCTTCTCAATTGAGCAATGGTGAGAGGAAAAATCATTCAACCAACCTTCACCTTCTGATACTTTTATTTCATTTCTCTCAAGACGTTTTTCTTTTCTATTTTCTTTCTTTCTTTTTTTTCTTGCTTTAATGTTTATTTCTTTCTTTGTTCCCACATATCTACCTATCTATCTATCTATGAGAGGCATAAGATGGAAATCTATCTATCAAGCTAATAGTAATAGTGAGGTCGTTAAATGACAAAGTAGAAAAATTCCTTAGTGACACGTTTCGGCCTTCTTCAGAAAAATAATCGTTTATTATTCTGAGGAAATCCTTTTGAAGGAAGAAATGCGTAGCATAGAAGTTTTCCTCCAATTTTGTCATTCAGTTACTCATTATCTACCTAAAGCTTACAGCCATATCGCATTGAAACATCGGTTGTTGTAGGGTCACAGAAGATAAGCAACGTCGAGCCTGGTCAGTTTCTAAATGGGTGACCACTTGGGAATAACAGGTGCTGTAAGCATGTATGTTCGTGTGATGACCAGAGTCGAGTTCCAAATCCAGTCGGGTTCACATCCGCGTAAATATTCTTGGAAAAGTCATGAATCCACCTTTTCTTTCTCCCAGCTATGGGTTAATTAGGAAGACTTATCTGGAAACCATTATTATCTGCAAAGAGTTCTTACAATCTAAAGAATATTTCCTGGTTGAAAATAATCTGTACATTTCGGTTGGTTCTTTAATATCTATCTCAGTCAGTTCATATATATATATATGTGTGTGTGTGTGTGTTCATATATATATATATATATATATATATATATATATATATATATATATATATCCCCAAACACTGTCATTCCCTCCCTCTTATTCTAACATTAGATTGTCTATGGTGTGTGTATGTCACCACGAAATGTATCTTTATGCATTAGACATCCGTCAACATTCATTTTTTTCTCTTAATTAAACCCCTTCCACCCACATCTCCAAAAATTCTCTCTGTTAAGGTTTTATGTCAAAATCTCCTCATACTTACAATCTCTAAATTCTGTTTTTTATTTCCGGGTTGTTTTTTCAGTTTTCTTTTTTTAATTTGTAGGTCTGATGAATTGGATCGTATTTACGATTCCAATGGAATAAATTATGACCATGGAATATTAGTGTTTAATACTTTTTTATTATATATATATATATATATATATATATATATATATATATATATATATATATATATCAGTCTTTTCATAAACCATCTTGTATCTATCTATCCATGAATTCATGTCTATATCAGTTTGTTCAAATCTGATATCTATTTATTTATCTATCTATCTATTCATTTCTATCTATTGTATCTAATGTTATGGTGACCTATCTACATTAGAATGAACACTTCCTCTTTCATAAATACTAACCTGCGAGACTTCGTGTTCTATGCTTTGGCAGAGAGGAAACCGGACGAAGCTTTGCCGAAAGGCAAAGTTTTTGTCCGGGGAGGTAAACAGATCCCGAACCCGCTTATGCCGGTTCTAAAGGAATATTTTTTGACCCAACCTACGGGCTCGGAAAACCCCCCCATTAAACTCGGCCTTGTGCCACATACATTCCTCGTGGGGGGACTTTTAAATATCAGCAGTCGACACGGAGTCACTGACTGTTTGCAACTTCTGTCGAACTCTCTGCTTTTGCAGAGAGGAATCCGGACGATGCTTTGCCGAAGGGCAAAGTTTCGTCCGGTGAGGCAGACAGATCCCGAACCCGCTTATGCGGGTTCTAAGGGAATATTTTTGGCCGAGCCTACGGGATCCGAAAACCCACGGTAAACTCTGCCTTGTGCCACATACATCCCGCGTGGAGGGACTGTTAAATATCAGCAGTCAGGACGCAGTGTAACCTGACAGTTCGGACGGACACTTCTACCTAATAACACGCTTATTTTGTATATATGTTCTGTTATTTCAATGCACTTATTCAGCGTACCTTCTTCTTTCCATGTCTTTCTTTCTGGCTGCTAACAGGTCACAACACTAAGTCAGTTCATACCTATCTCAGTCTGTTCATATCTATCTATCACAGTTTTTCCATTATCTATCTAATTAAGCCTGTTCCATCTATCAGGTCATCCCATAAGTTCTGTTCGAATTTTGAATAAAGAAAACAAGTGACCAAATGTTACATTTAATTACAGATTCAATCAACAAAATATTTTCCCTGATTATCTATGAATTCCTTCCATCTATTAACAAGCTTACTAATTCCATTACTGTAAAATTCTTTTGGCTTTGATTCGAAGAACTCACAAATGTCAGTTTTAATCTTTTCCTGTGTTACAAAAGCTGTTTCTTCCAAATGATTCTGTAAGCTACGAAACAAATGGTAGTCTGAAGGAGCAAGATCGCGAGAATAAGGTGGATGAGAAATTTTCTCCCAACCAAGTTCTTCGATTTTTTGTGACGTGATTCTTGCTGTGTGGGGTCGCGCAATGTCCTGATGAAACATCACCTCTTTTCGATTCACTAGAGCAGGTCTTTTTTTCCTCAAAGCTTGGTTCAAACGCTCTAAGTGCTGACAGTATATTTGAGCATTAATTGCTGGATTCGGTGGTAAGAATTCAAAGTGGATTATTCCTTGGCGATCCCACCAGATTGAAAGAAGAACCTTTTGCCCATGAAGTTCCCTTCTCGGCTGTGGCTGGGGTCCTTCCTCTTTACCAAGCCACTGTCTACGACGCTTAACATTTCGATAAAAGATCCATTTTTCGTCACCAGTCACAAGTCTATCGAAAAAAGGTGATACAAGTTGGCGAGAATGGAGAGAAAAGCAGATGTCAACTCGGGATTTGAGGTTGTTTTCAGACAATTCATGAGGTACCCATTTTTACAGTTTTGGAACTTTTCCAAGTTGTTGAAGATGACGATGAACAGTTGTATGGTTTGAACTGAGAACCACTGCCAATTCCTCAACTGATAAAGCAGGATTTTCTTCAAGGGCTGCTTCAAGAAGCTTTTCATCAAACTCAACTGGACGTCCGGTTCGATCTTCATCTTCAAGGTTGAAATCTCCACCTCTGAATTTTGCAAACCATCTTCTGCAAGTTCTTTCATTCACACATTCCTCTCCATAAACTGAGTGAATGTTTCTAGCTGCATCGGCTGCTGAGTTTCCTTTCTTGAACTCATAAAGCATTATGTGCCTCAAATGATTCTTGGGTACTTCCATGTTAGCAGGGTTTTAATCAAACAAAATTTAATTTTATTGTTCTCCGAAATAAAATTTGATCAGCTTAAATGCATCTAAACATAAAAAATAATGTTCAGCTCCATTAGACATTATAAAATACTCTTTAAATTTCGTTTATTTTAACAAAAAGTTAAAATTCAGACAGAACTTATGGGATGACCGGATATAGATCGTGTTTTTCTATCTATCTATCTATCTATCTATCTATCTATCTATCTATCTATCTATCTATCGTTTTTTATCTATCTAATTATCACAGTCAAGAGTATCTATCTTATTACACAATTTTTGTCATTCACTTACCCACTATCTATCTATCTATCTATCTATCTATCTATCTATCACAAGTTGTTCATTTTCTATCTATACCAGCTTGTTTATATTCAATTTATTGGCTTCTATGCATTTCTCCCATCTTCTTTCTTTCTTTCTTTCTCACTCACTCACTCTGATTATATCTACCTATTTCAATGCGTTCATTATCTAGCAATGTTCGTGTTGTCCGAATAGAACTATCGCAATGATATCGATCACGAAGCGAATCCTTTCCAGGCTGCACACTGCCCGGCAGGCCCGCATCTGTTGAGCACTTTTCGTTTCTCAAACTGAATCATCCCGTTCATTATCCTGCAGCTTGTCACACCTGCGCCTGATTTCCATGCCTGCTACGCATGCGCAGTTCGTCTCATTTCTCTCCTTATTTCCACCAGACGGACATCCACTCGGAGAAAATCGGCCGTTGTTGTCATTTCACCATGAAAACATCACACACGGATTTGGAAGGATGAACATTGTTTCTTTGAATCGGTTTCATATAATAAAAACGTTGCTTTTTAAGTAAACCATTTTGACAAGAAAAAAAATTTTCCCTCCAGGAACCGGAGAGAAATCAGGATTACCGTATATGGATCGATGAGCAAAAACAAATTATATATGATTACTTCTCATACGAAAAGGTATTCGTATTAAAAGAAAATATATTCCAAGAGTAATTCATTTGTGATCAAAACAACAAAGATGAGGATACTTATCTGAATAATTCATGAAATAATGCATTTTTATAGTAACTCATTTGCAATCCATTTCCCTAGTTAGCTATTTGCAATGCATTCCTATAGTAAGACATTTGTGATCAAAACAACAAAGATGAGGATACTTGTCTGAATAATTCATGAAATAATGCATTTTTATAGTAACTCATTTGCAATCCATTTCCCTTGTAAGCTATTTGCAATGCATTCCTATAGTAAGACATTTGTGATCAAAACAACAAAGATGAGGATACTAGTCTGAATAATTCATGAAATAATGCATTTTTATATTAACTCATATACAATCCATTTCCCTTGTAAGCTATTTGCAATGCATTCCTATAGTAAGACATGTATGATCAAAATAACAAAGATGAGGATACTAGCCTGAATAATTCATGAAATAATGCATTTTTATAGTAACTCATTTGCAATCCATTCCCCTTGTAAGCTATTTGCAATGCATTCCTATAGTAAGACATTTATGATCAAAACAACCAAGATGAGGATACTAGTCTGAATAATTCATGAAATAATGCATTTTTATAGTAACTCATTTGTAATCCATTTCCCTTGTAAGCTATTTGAAATGCATTCTTATAGTAAGACATTTGTGATCAAAACAACAAAGATGAGGATGAATAATTCATGAATTCGTAATAGTAATGCTAATATTACCCGTTTCCATATAATGAAACATTCGGCATTCACTGACCGAGCATCCTGTACTTCTGTCTGTTGAAATTCAGAAAAAACAATCTTTTTTTTTTTTACAGGAAAATAACTTTCTCAAGGCCAGTAGCTGTTATCGATCTTTGCAGTCTTCATGGAAATTTCCTTCATAACCTTTTATTTGAAATGAATTATGCATTTTTTATAACTCATTTGCAATTCAAATCAGCTCGTTCCGGCCATGTTATTCGACCTCATCACATATGTAATTTTGTTCTTACCACCTACTGATGATAAATCATGTGAGTCGAAACAGTGTGAGTACACAACAAATTTGAAACAAATCATAAAAGCATTTACTAAAAAATATTCGCACATTAAAAAAATTGTTTAATATAATAGAGAAAGATATATATATATATATATATATATATATATATATATATATATATATATATATATATATATAATATTCACGACAGACTGTCGTGTGCATGTGCAATACTATCAAGATAATAAATTAAGTCTGATGAAGTCCTGAAGGACGAAACGCGTTACAAGTTTTTCCACTTTTTATTCAATTTTCTAATACTGTTCTTGATATATATATATAAAATAAAAAAGTGAACATTGACGTCAACACTCAGAGGCGACAGGCTGTTTCATGATAGACGCAATCATGAGGCCTGACGATTGCGTCTAGCATGAAACAGACATCGCCTCTGAGAGTTGACTTCAATGTTCACTTTTATATTTACATACATATTTTCTATCTCTGATATTGAGCACTTTATCCCATAAATATAGTACACCTTCAAACTATATTTATTCACATATAAATATATATATAGTAATTAATAGGGGCATTTGATAATTGTATTTAATTAATTCATCGAGTCTGATAGAAAGCTCAGCAGAATTCACTGGACGGCCGTTTCGTCCTATATTTGGGACTCATCAGCAGTGCGCATCCACTACCGAGAATTGAAACCCTGACAGTTGGGTTATCAAGGAAACATCATACCAACTGTTCTAATGGGCTTTGGGGACGAAGAGATTGCACATCAGACTCAACATCGCGAGGTTTCTATCAGACTCGATGAATTAATTAAATATAATTATCAAATCCTCCTAATAATTACTATCATGTGTATATCATCGCTTCAACCGGCTTCTAATGCTCCAGTTGGTAGCGGCTTGGTGAGAGTAGTCGTGGCTCCAGGGGGCACCGTCCTATGGTTACAGAGAACTCAGTTGAGTTCCGCCACGGAATATGTGAGCGAGCGGCGCTAAGTTGAGTCTGATTTGGAAACTTCGTCACCGAGGCCCATTTGGAACAGTTGGTATGATGTTATCATGACAACCCAACTGTCAGGGTTTCAATTCTCGGTAGTGGATGCGCACTGCTGATGAGTCCCAAATATAGGACGAAACAGCCGTCCAGTGCATTCTGCTGAGCTTTCTATCAGACTCGATGAATTAATTTATATATATATATATATATATGGTGCCATGGGTAAATTGACGCGATTTCATACTTTTAATTTCGCACATGCACGTTGTTTGTTTTTGATTTTGTTGACTGCACAGTATAGTTGGGTCAGTTGGGCACCGTCTGTGAGAAAAAGAGCACCATGACGCAATTCATTCCGCAAGAATTTTTGGGAACGACAGGCTATTGTGCTTGGTATTCACACCGGGAGGTCTAATACGAACATTTCTGCATGTTTGGGTGTCAATCAGAGGACAGTACAAAGGATTCGAAAAGAGTTGAATGAGTCTTACCCTTGGCCACTTCTCAGACTGAAAGCCCCTTGATTATTATGTGTGGGGTGCAGTTGAATGAGAGACCAACAAAACTCCTTGTAACACCAAAGATGAACTGAAGGCAAGGATTATGGCAGCATTTAACAACTTAAACGGATACAGTCCAGAAGAGTTACAGAAGATTCCAAAGTTGTCTGAATGACGTATTTGAAGCCAATGGCGATTTTACTGAATACATTTACGCTTTCGCATTTTAAGATATTTTTTTTGTAATTTTGAAACCACGCCACCATCTTTCGCATGAATTCATGGCAATTCAGGGAGATTTTTAAAAAAAATGAATCTGTGGCAATCAAGCTAGGAGAGGAATTCCTCTTAATTCAAAAGCATTTGAAAGGAAACGAGAAACTACTCCACTACCTTTCCCTAGAAATCATAGAAATTCTCAAATATTAAAAGAGAAATGAAAAAATAGGATTATAGTTTCGAAAGCATGGGAAAGTCAACGGGATCCACTCTACTACCTTTCCTAAGACGCCGTGGCAATTTACAGATATCAAAAGAAAAAAGGAATCTGTGGTAACCAATCTAGAAGGACCAATCTAATATCAAAACCGCGCAGAAGGCAATTCACGGTCGATAAAAAAAATGCATTCTGCGGAAAGTCATGATCGCCGCTGCTCTGAATCAACATAATCTATATATAAAATTCTATGACTTCCGTCCGTCCGTCCGTCCGTCCGTCCCTCACACCTTCTAAAATAGCCATTCTTTGACCGATCTAAACCAAATTTTGGCGATGTGCAAAACAGGTAAAGGGGTACAAAGTACAATTGGTTTTACTCGGGTGCGTAGATTAGTACAATAAATTGTCATTTTTTTTTAAAACATAAAAGTTTTACTTCACATACAAAATACCACCCACTATTTTAAAAACAATTTAATAATTAAAATAAGAAATATTTATTTAATAAAAATGCAATATTGTTTTTGCATATATTTAAATTTATATATATAAAGAATCCAGTTTCCCGTTCGCCCTGTGTTTACGAGAACTATAAACAAATCACAAAGGGAAACACTTCAAAAAATTGGAACTTGACTCCAAAAAGAAATATTTACGCCTGGTCGGTGGTATGTTGCATGCTCAAGGGTAAGAAACCTTAAGAATTTATACTACACTTTTAAAAAGAAAAAAATAAATTTTCTTAAAAAATATTGTTTACCATGAAGACCTATTAAATTAAAGAAATTATTAAACTGTGAAGTAGTGCTTTTGGCAAAGTATTTTTCCAAACAAATCAGCTTATATAAATTTCAGCATTACCAAGTTCCCAAAACTATTGGAAATAGCGAAAACGTAAATTTCAAAAAAAATCTTTTCGTCATTATCTGGTTTATTTTTTTAAATACAAAATGCTGACCATTCTCTAAGCATAATAGATACCTTTGTAGATTCTATTTTTAAATATATAACCTATGCAAGGTAGTAAAGCCACTGAGACATAAGCGATTACTGACTGTGAAAGAATAAGAATAAATGAATATATTGTTAAGTAGCGAGAACAACAAAAAGTAATCAAGAAAACAGTAGATAACGATTGACATTGCATTTAAATATTGGAATATTAAAGTTGACTAATAAAGCCACTAAGACAGAAGGGGTTACTAAGAATAAGAAAAAGAAAACATTAGTAAGGAGTGAGAAGAATAAAAGAAGAGGAATCAAGAAGACAGTACATAACGATTGACATTGCATTTAAACCTTTGAATATTAAAGTTCACTAATAAAGCAACAAAGACAGAAGTGGTTACTAAGAATAAGAAAAAGAAAACATTAGTAAGGAGTGAGAAGAATAAAAGAAGAGGAATCAAGAAGACAGTAGATAACGATTGACATTGCATTTAAATCTTTGAATATTAAAGTTGACTAATAAAGCCACTAAGACAGAAGGGTTACTAAGAAAAAAAAAGAAAACATTAGTAAGGAGTGAGAAGAATAAAAGAAGAGGAATCAAGAAGACAGTAGATATCGATTGACATTGCATTTAAATCTTTGAATATTAAAGTTGACTAATAAAGCTACTAAGACAGAAGGGGTTACTAAGAATAAGAAAAAGAAAACATAAGAAAGGAGTGAGAAGAATAAAAGAAGAGGAATCAAGAAGACAGTAGATAACGATTGACATTGCATTTAAATCTTTGAATATTAAAGTTGACTAATAAAGCCACTAAGACAGAAGGGGTTACTAAGAATAAGAAAAAAAAACATTAGTAAGGAGGAGAAGAAAAAAGAAGAGGAATCAAGAAGACAGAAGATAACGATTGACATTGCATTTAAATCTTTGAATATTAAAGTTGACTAATAAAGCCACTAAGACAGATGGGGTTACTAAGAATAAGAAAAAGAAAACATTAGTAAGGAGTGAGAAGAATAAAAGAAGAGGAATCAAGAAGACAGTAGATAACGATTGACATTGCATTTAAATCTTTGAATATTAAAGTTGACTAATAAAGCTACTAAGACAGAAGGGGTACTAAGAATAAGAAAAAGAAAACATTAGTAAGGAGGAGAAGAAGAAAAGAAGAGGAATCAAGAAGACAGAAGATAACGATTGACATTGCATTTAAATCTTTGAATATTAAAGTTGACTAATAAAGCCACTAAGACAGAAGGGGTTACTAAGAATAAGAAAAAGAAAACATTAGTAAGGAGTGAGAAGAAAAAAAGAAGAGGAATCAAGAAGACAGAAGATAACGATTGACATTGCATTTAAATCTTTGAATATTAAAGTTGACTAATAAAGCCACTAAGACAGAAGGGGTTACTAAGAATAAGAAAAAGAAAACATTAGTAAGGAGTGAGAAGAATAAAAGAAGAGGAATCAAGAAGACAGTAGATAACGATTGACATTGCATTTAAATCTTTGAATATTAAAGTTGACTAATAAAGCTACTAAGACAGAAGGGGTTACTAAGAATAAGAAAAAGAAAACATAAGAAAGGAGTGAGAAGAATAAAAGAAGAGGAATCAAGAAGACAGTAGATAACGATTGACATTGCATTTAAAACTTTGAATATTAAAGTTGACTAATAAAGCCACTAAGACAGAAGGGGTTACTAAGAATAAGAAAAAGAAAACATTAGTAAGGAGTGAGAAGAATAAAAGAAGAGGAATCAAGAAGACAGAAGATAACGATTGACATTGCATTTAAATCTTTGAATATTAAAGTTGACTAATAAAGCCACTAAGACAGAAGGGGTTACTAAGAATAAGAAAAAGAAAACATTAGTAAGGAGTGAGAAGAATAAAAGAAGAGGAATCAAGAAGACAGTAGATATCGATTGACATTGCATTTAAATCTTTGTATATTAAAGTTGACTAATAAAGCCACTAAAACAGAAGGGGTTACTAAGAATAAGAAAAGTAGAAACATTAGTAAAGGAGTGAGAAGAATAAAAGAAGAAGAATCAAGAAGACAGTAGATAACGATTGACATTGCATTTAAATCTTTGAATATTAAAGTTGACTAATAAAAGCTACTAAGACAGAAGGGGTTACTAAGAATAAGAAAAAAAAACATTAGTAAGGAGTGAGAAGAATAAAAAAGAAGAATCAAGAAGACAGTAGATAACGATTGACATTGCATTTAAATCTTTGAATATTAAAGTTGACTAATAAAGCTACTAAGACAGAAGGGGTTACTAAGAATAAGAAAAAAAAAACATTAGTAAGGAGTGAGAAGAATAAAAAGAAGAGGAATCAAGAAGACAGTAGATAACGATTGACATTGCATTTAAATCTTTGAATATTAAAGTTGACTAATAAAGCCACTAAGACAGAAGGGGTTACTAAGAATAAGAAAAAAAGAAAACATTAGTAAGGAGTGAGAAGAATAAAAGAAGAGAATCAAGAAGACAGTAGATAACGATTGACATTGCATTTAAATCTTTGAATATAATAAAGCTACTAAGACAGAAGGGGTAAGAATAAGAAAAGAAAACTTTAGTAAGGAGGAGAAGAATAAAGACAAGAAGATAACGATTGGCATTTAAAATCTTTGAATATTAAAGTTGACTAATAAAGCCACTAAGACAGAAGGGGTTACTAAGAATAAAAAAAAACTAGTAAGAATAAGAAAAAACGAAAACATTGCATTTAAATCTTTGAAATTAAAGTTGACTAATAAAGCTACTAAAGAATAAAAAGAATAAGAGAAGAATCAAGAAGAAGAATAGATAACGATTGATAACGATTGACATTTAAATCTTTGAATATTAAAGTTGACTAATAAAGCCACTAAGACAGAAGGGGTTACTAAGAATAAGAAAAAAAAACATTTAGTAAGGAGTGAGAAGAATAAAAGAAGAGGAATCAAGAAGACAGTAGATAACGATTGACATTGCATTTAAATCTTTGAATATTAAAGTTGACTAATAAAGCTACTAAGACAGAAGGGGTTACTAAGAATAAGAAAAAGAAAACTTTAGTAAGGAGTGAGAAGAATAAAAGAAGAGGAATCAAGAAGACAGTAGATAACGATTGACATTGCATTTAAATCTTTGAATATTAAAGTTGACTAATAAAGCTACTAAGACAGAAGGGGTTACTAAGAATAAGAAAAAAGAAAACATTTAGTAAGGAGGAGAAGAATAAAAGAAGAGGAATCAAGAAGACAGTAGATAACGATTGACATTGCATTTAAATCTTTGAATATTAAAGTTGACTAATAAAGCTACTAAGACAGAAGGGGTTACTAAGAATAAGAAAAGAAAACATTAGTAAGGAGTGAGAAGAATAAAAAGAAGAGGAATCAAGAAGACAGTAGATAACGATTGACATTGCATTTAAATCTTTGAATATTAAAGTTGACTAATAAAGCTACTAAGACAGAAGGGGTTACTAAGAATAAGAAAAAGAAAACATTAGTAAGGAGGAGAGAAGAATAAAAAAGAGGAATCAAGAAGACAGTAGATAACGATTGACATTGCATTTAAAATTTTGAATATTAAAGTTGACTAATAAAGCCACTAAGACAGAAGGGTTTTAAGAATAAGAAAAAGAAAACATTAGTAAGGAGAGAAGAAAAAAAAAGAGGAATCAAGAAGACAGTAGATAACGATTGACATTGCATTTAAATCTTTGAATATTAAAGTTGACTAATAAAGCCACTAAGACAGAAGGGATTTGACTAAGAATAAGAAAAAAGAAAACATTAGTAAAGGAAAACATAAGTGAGAAGAATAAAAAGAAGAGGAATCAAGAAGACAGTAGATAACGATTGACATTGCATTTAAATCTTTGAATATTAAAGTTGACTAATAAAGCCACTAAGACAGAAGGGGTTACTAAGAATAAGAAAAAAAAAAACATTAGTAAGGAGTGAGAAGAATAAAAGAAGAGGAATCAAGAAGACAGAAGATAACGATTGACATTGCATTTAAATCTTTGAATATTAAAGTTGACTAATAAAGCCACTAAGACAGAAGGGGTTACTAAGAATAAGAAAAAAAAACATTAGTAAGGAGTGAGAAGAATAAAAGAAGAGGAATCAAGAAGACAGTAGATAACGATTGACATTGCATTTAAATCTTTGAATATTAAAGTTGACTAATAAAGCCACTAAGACAGAAGGGGTTACTAAGAATAAGAAAAAAGAAAACATTAGTAAGGAGTGAGAAGAATAAAAGAAGAGGAATCAAGAAGACAGTAGATAACGATTGACATTGCATTTAAATCTTTGAATATTAAAGTTGACTAATAAAGCCAAGACAGAAGGAAGGGAATAAAATAAGACAGAAGGGGTTACTAAGAAAAAGAAGAGAAGAATAAAAGAAGAGGAATCAAGAAGACAGTAGATAACGATTGACATTGCATTTAAATCTTTGAATATTAAAGTTGACTAATAAAGCCACTAAGACAGAAGGGGTTACTAAGAATAAGAAAAAAAAACATTAGTAAGGAGGAGAAGAATAAAAAGAAGAGGAATCAAGAAGACAGTAGATAACGATTGACATTGCATTTAAATCTTTGAATATTAAAGTTGACTAATAAAGCCACTAAGACAGAAGGGGTTACTAAGAATAAGAAAGAAAAACATTAGTAAGGAGGAGAAGAATAAAAGAAGAGGAATCAAGAAGACAGTAGATAACGATTGACATTGCATTTAAATCTTTGAATATTAAAGACTAATAAAGCTAAAGACAGAAGGGTTAGAATAAGAAAAAAAAACATTAGTAAGAAGAAGAAGAAAAAAGAGGAATCAAGAAGACAGTAGATAACGATTGACATTGCATTTAAATCTTTGAATATTAAAGTTGACTAATAAAGCTACTAAGACAGAAGGGGTTACTAAGAATAAGAAAAAAAAAAACATTAGTAAGGAGTGAGAAGAATAAAAGAAGAGGAATCAAGAAGACAGTAGATAACGATTGACATTGCATTTAAATCTTTGAATATTAAAGTTGACTAATAAAGCTACTAAGACAGAAGGGGTTACTAAGAATAAGAAAAAGAAAACATTAGTAAGGAGTGAGAAGAATAAAAGAAGAGGAATCAAGAAGACAGTAGATAACGATTGACATTGCATTTAAATCTTTGAATATTAAAGTTGACTAATAAAGCTACTAAGACAGAAGGGGTTACTAAGAATAAGAAAAAATAACGAAAACATTAGTAAGGAGTGAGAAGAATAAAAGAAGAGGAATCAAGAAGACAGTAGATAACGATTGACATTGCATTTAAATCTTTGAATATTAAAGTTGACTAATAAAAGCTACTAAGACAGAAGGGGTTACTAAGAATAAGAAAAAAAGAAAAAAGCATTAGTAAGGAGTGAGAAGAATAAAAAGAAGAGGAATCAAGAAGACAGTAGATAACGATTGACATTGCATTTAAATCTTTGAATATTAAAGTTGACTAATAAAGCTACTAAGACAGAAGGGGTTACTAAGAATAAGAAAAGAAAACATTAGTAAGGAGGAGAAGAATAAAAGAAGAGGAATCAAGAAGACAGTAGATAACGATTGACATTGCATTTAAATCTTTGAATATTAAAGTTGACTAATAAAGCTACTAAGACAGAAGGGGTTACTAAGAATAAGAAAAAAAAAACATTAGTAAGGAGGAGAAAGAATAAAAGAAGAGGAATCAAGAAGACAGTAGATAACGATTGACATTGCATTTAAATCTTTGAATATTAAAGTTGACTAATAAAGCCACTAAGACAGAAGGGGTTACTAAGAATAAGAAAAGAAAACATTAGTAAGGAGGAGAAGAATAAAAGAAGAGGAATCAAGAAGACAGTAGATAACGATTGACATTGCATTTAAATCTTTGAATATTAAAGTTGACTAATAAAGCAGAAGGGGTTACTAAGACAGAAGGGGTTACTAAGAATAATATTAAAGTTGAAAAAAGAAAACAATAAGAAAAAGAAACATTAGAAGAGGAATAAGAAGACAGACTAATAAAGCTACAAGACAGAAGGGGTTACTAAGAATAGAAAAGGTAAGGAAGAATAAAAGAAGAGGAATCAAGAAGACAGTAGATAACGATTGACATTGCATTTAAATCTTTGAATATTAAAGTTGACTAATAAAGCCACTAAGACAGAAGGGGTTACTAAGAATAAGAAAAAAGAAAACATTAGTAAGGAGGAGAAGAATAAAAGAAGAGGAATCAAGAAGACAGTAGATAACGATTGACATTGCATTTAAATCTTTGAATATTAAAGTTGACTAATAAAGCCACTAAGACAGAAGGGGTTACTAAGAATAAGAAAAAGAAAACATTAGTAAGGAGTGAGAAGAATAAAAGAAGAGGAATCAAGAAGACAGTAGATAACGATTGACATTGCATTTAAATCTTTGAATATTAAAGTTGACTAATAAAGCCACTAAGACAGAAGGGGTTACTAAGAATAAAAAAAGAAAACATTAGTAAAAGGAGGAATCAAGAAGACAGTAGATAACGAGAAGAATAAAGAAGAGGAATCAAAGAAGACAGTAGATAACGATTGACATTGATATTTAAATCTTTGAATATTAAAGTTGACTAATAAAGCCACTAAAACAGAAGGGGTTACTAAGAATAAGAAAAAGAAAACATTAGTAAGGAGGAGAAGAATAAAAGAAGAGGAATCAAGAAGACAGTAGATAACGATTGACATTGCATTTAAATCTTTGAATATTAAAGTTGACTAATAAAGCCACTAAGACAGAAGGGTTACTAAGAATAAGAAAAGAAAACATTAGTAAGGAGGAGAAGAATAAAAGAAGAGGAATCAAGAAGACAGTAGATAACGATTGACATTGCATTTAAATCTTTGAATATTAAAGTTGACTAATAAAGCCACTAAGACAGAAGGGGTTACTAAGAATAAGAAAAAAAACATTAGTAAGGAGTGAGAAGAATAAAAGAAGAGGAATCAAGAAGACAGTAGATAACGATTGACATTGCATTTAAATCTTTGAATATTAAAGTTGACTAATAAAAGCCACTAAGACAGAAGGGGTTACTAAATCTTGAATAGAAAAAGAAGGGGTTACTAAGAAAAAAAAGAAACATAAGAACAGAAGAATTAAAGAAGAGGAATCAAGAAGACAGTAGATAACGATTGACATTTGCATTTAAATCTTTGAAGAATAAAAGAAAGACAGAATCAAGAAGACAGTAGATAAATAAAAGATTGACATTGCATTTAAATCTTTGAATATTAAAGTTGACTAATAAAAGCCACTAAAACAGAAGGGGTTACTAAGAATAAGAAAAAGAAAACATTAGTAAGGAGTGAGAAGAATAAAAAGAAGAGGAATCAAGAAGACAGTAGATAACGATTGACATTGCATTTAAATCTTTGAATATTAAAGTTGACTAATAAAGCCACTAAGACAGAAGGGGTTACTAAGAATAAGAAAAGAAAACATTAGTAAGGAGTGAGAAGAATAAAAGAAGAGGAATCAAGAAGACAGTAGATAACGATTGACATTGCATTTAAATCTTTGAATATTAAAGTTGACTAATAAAGCCACTAAGACAGAAGGGGTTACTAAGAATAAGAAAAAGAAAACATTAGTAAGGAGTGAGAAGAATAAAAGAAGAGGAATCAAGAAGACAGTAGATAACGATTGACATTGCATTTAAATCTTTGAATATTAAAGTTGACTAATAAAGCCACTAAGACAGAAGGGGTTACTAAGAATAAGAAAAAGAAAGCATTAGTAAGGAGTGAGAAGAATAAAAGAAGAAGAATCAAGAAGACAGTAGATAACGATTGACATTGCATTTAAATCTTTGAATATTAAAGTTGACTAATAAAGCTACTAAGACAGAAGGGGTTACTAAGAATAAGAAAAGAAAACATTAGTAAGGAGGAGAAGAATAAAAGAAGAGGAATCAAGAAGACAGTAGATAACGATTGACATTGCATTTAAATCTTTGAATATTAAAGTTGACTAATAAAGCTACTAAGACAGAAGGGGTTACTAAGAATAAGAAAAAGAAAACATTAGTAAGGAGGAGAAGAATAAAAAGAAGAGGAATCAAGAAGACAGTAGATAACGATTGACATTGCATTTAAATCTTTGAATATTAAAGTTGACTAATAAAGCCACTAAGACAGAAGGGAAGACAGTAGATAACGATTGAATTGCAAAATCTTTGAAAAAAAGAGGAAGAAGGGGTTACTAAGAATAAGAAAAAACAGTAGAAAACATTAGTAAAAATTAGACTAATAAAGAAGAAGAATAAAAAGAAGAGGAATCAAGAAGACAGTAGATAACGATTGACATTGCATTTAAATCTTTGAATATTAAAGTTGACTAATAAAGCTACTAAGACAGAAGGGGTTACTAAGAATAAGAAAAAGAAAACATTAGTAAGGAGGAGAAGAATAAAAGAAGAGGAATCAAGAAGACAGTAGATAACGATTGACATTGCATTTAAATCTTTGAATATTAAAGTTGACTAATAAAGCCACTAAGACAGAAGGGGTTACTAAGAATAAGAAAAAGAAAACATTAGTAAGGAGTGAAGAAGAATAAAAGAAGAGGAATCAAGAAGACAGTAGATAACGATTGACATTGCATTTAAATCTTTGAATATTAAAGTTGACTAATAAAGCCACTAAGACAGAAGGGGTTACAGAAAAAGAAAACATTAGTAAGGAAGAATAAAAGAAGAGAATTACTTGCATTTAAATCTTTGAATATTAAAGTTGAATAATAAAGAAAAATAAGAAAAGAAAAACATTAGTAAGGAGTAGAGAAGAATAAAGAAGAGGAATCAAGAAGACAGTAGATAACGATTGACATTGCATTTAAATCTTTGAATATTAAAGTTGACTAATAAAGCCACTAAGACAGAAGGGGTTACTAAGAATAAGAAAAGAAAACATTAGTAAGGAGGAGAAGAATAAAAGAAGAGGAATCAAGAAGACAGTAGATAACGATTGACATTGCATTTAAATCTTTGAATATTAAAGTTGACTAATAAAGCCACTAAGACAGAAGGGGTTACTAAGAATAAGAAAAGAAAACATTAGTAAGGAGGAGAAGAATAAAAGAAGAGGAATCAAGAAGACAGTAGATAACGATTGACATTGCATTTAAATCTTTGAATAAGAAAGTTGACTAATAAAATAAAACTAAGACAGAAGGGGTTACTAAGAATAAGAAAAAAGAAAACATTAGTAAGGAGGAGAAGAAAAAAAGAAGAGGAATCAAGAAGACAGTAGATAACGATTGACATTGCATTTAAATCTTTAAAGACTAATAAAGCCCACTAAACAGAAGGGGTTACTAAGAATAAGAAAAAGAAAACATTAGTAAGGAGGAGAAGAATAAAAGAAGAGGAATCAAGAAGACAGTAGATAACGATTGACATTGCATTTAAATTAAAGACTAATAAAGCCAAAGAAGAAGGGGTTACTAAGAATAAGAAAAAGAAAACATTAGTAAGGAGTGAGAAGAATAAAAGAAGAGGAATCAAGAAGACAGTAGATAACGATTGACATTGCATTTAAATCTTTGAATATTAAAGTTGACTAATAAAGCTACTAAGACAGAAGGGGTTACTAAGAATAAGAAAAAGAAAACATTAGTAAGGAGTGAGAAGAATAAAAGAAGAGGAATCAAGAAGACAGTAGATAACGATTGACATTGCATTTAAATCTTTGAATATTAAAGTTGACTAATAAAGCCACTAAGACAGAAGGGGAATACTAAGAATAAGAAAAAGAAAAACATTAGTAAGGAGGAGAAGAATAAAAAAGAAGAGGAATCAAGAAGACAGTAGATAACGATTGACATTGCATTTAAATCTTTGAATATTAAAGTTGACTAATAAAGCCACTAAGACAGAAGGGGTTACTAAGAATAAGAAAAGAAAACATTAGTAAGGAAAAGAATAAAAGAAGAGGAATCAAGAAGACAGTAGATAACGATTGACATTGCATTTAAATCTTTGAATATTAAAAGAAAATAAAACTAAGACAGAAGGGGTCAAGAATAAGAAAAAGAAAACATTAGTAAGGAGGAGAAGAATAAAAGAAGAGGAATCAAGAAGACAGTAGATAACGATTGACATTGCATTTAAATCTTTGAATATTAAAGGACTAATAAACTAAAAGACAAGACAGAATAAGGTTACTAAGAATAAGAAAAAGAAAAACATTAGTAAGGAGTGAGAAGAATAAAAAAAGAAGAGGAATCAAAAAAGACAGTAGATAACGATTGACATTGCATTTAAATCTTTGAATATTAAAGTTGACTAATAAAGCCACTAAGACAGAAGGGGTTACTAAGAATAAGAAAAAAAGAAAACATTAGTAAGGAGGAGAAGAATAAAAGAAGAGGAATCAAGAAGACAGTAGATAACGATTGACATTGCATTTAAATCTTTGAATATTAAAGTTGACTAATAAAGCCACTAAGACAGAAGGGTTACTAAGAATAAGAAAAAAGAAAACATTAGTAAGGAGTGAGAAGAATAAAAGAAGAGGAATCAAGAAGACAGTAGATAACGATTGACATTGCATTTAAAATCTTTGAATATTAAAGTTGACTAATAAAGCCACTAAGACAGAAGGGGTTACTAAGAATAAGAAAAGAAAACATTAGTAAGGAGTGAGAAGAATAAAAGAAGAGGAATCAAGAAGACAGTAGATAACGATTGACATTGCATTTAAATCTTTGAATATTAAAGTTGACTAATAAAGCCACTAAAACAGAAGGGGTTACTAAGAATAAGAAAAAGAAAACATTAGTAAGGAGGAGAAGAATAAAAGAAGAGGAATCAAGAAGACAGTAGATAACGATTGACATTGCATTTAAATCTTTGAATATTAAAGTTGACTAATAAAGCCACTAAGACAGAAGGGGTTACTAAGAATAAGAAAAAAAAAAACATTAGTAAGGAGTGAGAAGAATAAAAGAAGAGGAATCAAGAAGACAGTAGATAACGATTGACATTGCATTTAAATCTTTGAATATTAAAGTTGACTAATAAAGCCACTAAAACAGAAGGGTTACTAAGAATAAGAAAAAAAAGAAAAGGAATTAGTAACAGAAGATAACGATTGAGAAGAATAAAAGTTGACTAATAAAGAAGAGGAATCAAAGAAGACAGTAGATAACGATTGACATTGCATTTAAATCTTTGAATATTAAAGTTGACTAATAAAGCCACTAAGACAGAAGGGGTTACTAAGAATAAGAAAAAGAAAAAACATTAGTAAGGAGGAGAAGAATAAAAGAAGAGGAATCAAGAAGACAGTAGATAACGATTGACATTGCATTTAAATCTTTGAATATTAAAGTTGACTAATAAAGCCACTAAAACAGAAGGGGTTACTAAGAATAAGAAAAAAAACATTAGTAAGGAGGAGAAGAATAAAAGAAGAGGAATCAAGAAGACAGTAGATAACGATTGACATTGCATTTAAATCTTTGAATATTAAAGTTGACTAATAAAGCCACTAAGACAGAAGGGGTTACTAATAATAAGAAAAAGAAAACATTAGTAAGGAGGAGAAGAATAAAAGAAGAGGAATCAAGAAGACAGTAGATAACGATTGACATTGCATTTAAATCTTTGAATATTAAAGTTGACTAATAAAGCCACTAAGACAGAAGGGGTTACTAAGAATAAGAAAAGAAAACATTAGAAAGGAGGAGAAGAATAAAAGAAGAGGAATCAAGAAGACAGTAGATAACGATTGACATTGCATTTAAATCTTTGAATATTAAAGACTAATAAAGCAGAAGGGGTTACTAAGAATAAGAAAAAGAAAACATTAGTAAGGAGGAGAAGAATAAAAAAGAAGAGGAATCAAGAAGACAGTAGATAACGATTGACATTGCATTTAAATCTTTGAATATTAAAGTTGACTAATAAAGCCACTAAAACAGAAGGGGTTACTAAGAATAAGAAAAAGAAAACATTAGTAAGGAGGAGAAGAATAAAAGAAGAGGAATCAAGAAGACAGTAGATAACGATTGACATTGCATTTAAATCTTTGAATATTAAAGTTGACTAATAAAGCCACTAAAACAGAAGGGGTTACTAAGAATAAGAAAAAAAACACATTAGTAAGGAGTGAGAAAGAATAAAAGAAGAGGAATCAAGAAGACAGTAGATAACGATTGACATTGCATTTAAATCTTTGAATATTAAAGTTGACTAATAAAGCCACTAAAACAGAAGGGGTTACTAAGAATAAGAAAAAGAAAACATTAGTAAGGAGGAGAAGAATAAAAGAAGAGGAATCAAGAAGACAGTAGATAACGATTGACATTGCATTTAAATCTTTGAATATTAAAGTTGACTAATAAAGCCACTAAAACAGAAGGGGTTACTAAGAATAAGAAAAAAAGAAAACATTAGTAAGGAGTGAGAAGAATAAAAGAAGAGGAATCAAGAAGACAGTAGATAACGATTGACATTGCATTTAAATCTTTGAATATTAAAGTTGACTAATAAAGCCACTAAAAAAGGGACAGAAGGGGAGAAGAATAAAAGAAGAGGAATAAGAAGAATAAGAAAATTTAAATCTTTGAATATTACATTAAAGTAAAACAGAAGGAGAATAAGAAAAAGAAAACATAAAAGAAGAATAAAAGAAGAGAATCAAGAAGACAGTAGATAACGATTGACATTGCATTTAAATCTTTGAATATTAAAGTTGACTAATAAAGCCACTAAAACAGAAGGGGTTACTAAGAATAAGAAAAAGAAAACATTAGTAAGGAGGAGAAGAATAAAAGAAGAGGAATCAAGAAGACAGTAGATAACGATTGACATTGCATTTAAATCTTTGAATATTAAAGTTGACTAATAAAGCCACTAAAACAGAAGGGGTTACTAAGAATAAGAAAAAGAACACATTAGTAAGGAGGAGAAGAATAAAAGAAGAGGAATCAAGAAGACAGTAGATATCGATTGACATTGCATTTAAATCTTTGTATATTAAAGTTGACTAATAAAGCCACTAAAACAGAAGGGGTTACTACGAATAAGAAAAAGAAAACATTAGTAAGGAGTGAGAAGAATAAAAGAAGAGGAATCAAGAAGACAGTAGATAACGATTGACATTGCATTTAAATCTTTGTATATTAAAGTTGACTAATAAAGCCACTAAAACAGAAGGGGTTACTAAGAATAAGAAAAAGAAACATTAGTAAGGAGGAGAAGAATAAAAGAAGAGGAATCAAGAAGACAGTAGATAACGATTGACATTGCATTTAAATCTTTGAATATTAAAGTTGACTAATAAAGCCACTA
The DNA here is from genome assembly GCA_903632075.3 of Acanthosepion pharaonis. Lineage (NCBI taxonomy): Eukaryota > Metazoa > Mollusca > Cephalopoda > Sepiida > Sepiidae > Acanthosepion > Acanthosepion pharaonis. Next base: position 1,713,854 of record CAHIKZ030000063.1, on the reverse strand, counting down.
AAACAGAAGGGGTTACTAAGAATAAGAAAAAGAAGAACACATTAGTAAGGAGTGAGAAGAATAAAAGAAGAGGAATCAAGAAGACAGTAGATAACGATTGACATTGCATTTAAATCTTTGAATATTAAAGTTGACTAATAAAGAAGGGGTTACACTAAAACAGAAGGGGTTACTAAGAATAAGAAAAAAGAAAACATTAGTAAGGAAAACATTAGTAAGAGAAGAATAAAAGAAGAGGAATCAAGAAGACAGTAGATAACGATTGACATTGCATTTAAATTTTGAATATTAAAGTTGACTAATAAAGCCACTAAAACAGAATTACTAAGAATAAGAAAAAGAAAACATTAATAAAGAATAAAAGAAGAGGAATCAAGAAGACAGTAGATAACGATTGACATTGCATTTAAATCTTTGAATATTAAAGTTGACTAAGAAAAACAGAAGGGGTTAAAGAATAAGAAAAAAGAACACATTAGTAAGGAGGAGAAGAATAAAAGAAGAGGAATCAAGAAGACAGTAGATAACGATTGACATTGCATTTAAATCTTTGAATATTAAAGTTGACTAATAAAGCCACTAAAACAGAAGGGGTTACTAAGAATAAGAAAAAGAAAACATTAGTAAGGAGGAGAAGAATAAAAGAAGAGGAATCAAGAAGACAGTAGATAACGATTGACATTGCATTTAAATCTTTGAATATTAAAGTTGACTAATAAAGCCACTAAAACAGAAGGGGTTACTAAGAATAAGAAAAGAAAACATTAGTAAGGAGTGAGAAGAATAAAAGAAGAGGAATCAAGAAGACAGTAGATAACGATTGACATTGCATTTAAATCTTTGAATATTAATAAAGTTGACTAATAAAGCCACTAAAACAGAAGAATAAAAGAAGAGGAATCAAGAATAAGAAAAAAAAAATCTTTGAATATTAGACTAAGGAGTGAAGGGTTAAAGAATAAAAGAAGAGGAATCAAAAGAAGACAGAAGACAGATAACGATTGACATTGCATTTAAATCTTTGAATATTAAAGTTGACTAATAAAGCCACTAAAACAGAAGGGGTTACTAAGAATAAGAAAAAAAAACATTAGTAAGGAATCAAGAAGAATAAAAGAAGAGGAATCAAGAAGACAGTAGATAACGATTGACATTGCATTTAAATCTTTGAATATTAAAGTTGACTAATAAAGCCACTAAAACAGAAGGGGTTACTAAGAATAAGAAAAAAGAAAACATTAGTAAGGAGCGAGAAGAATAAAAGAAGAGGAATCAAGAAGACAGTAGATAACGATTGACATTGCATTTAAATCTTTGAATATTAAAGTTGACTAATAAAGCCACTAAAACAGAAGGGGTTACTAAGAATAAGAAAAAGAACACATTAGTAAGGAGGAGAAGAATAAAAGAAGAGGAATCAAGAAGACAGTAGATAACGATTGACATTGCATTTAAATCTTTGAATATTAAAGTTGACTAATAAAAGCCACTAAAACAGAAGGGGTTACTAAGAATAAGAAAAAAAAAACACATTAGTAAGGAGGAGAAGAATAAAAGAAGAGGAATCAAGAAGACAGTAGATAACGATTGACATTGCATTTAAATCTTTGAATATTAAAGTTGACTAATAAAGCCACTAAAACAGAAGGGGTTACTAAGAATAAGAAAAAGAAAACATTAGTAAGGAGCGAGAAGAATAAAAGAAGAGGAATCAAGAAGACAGTAGATAACGATTGACATTGCATTTAAATCTTTGAATATTAAAGTTGACTAATAAAGCCACTAAAACAGAAGGGGTTACTAAGAATAAGAAAAAAGAACATTAGTAAGGAGCGAGAAGAATAAAAGAAGAGGAATCAAGAAGACAGTAGATAACGATTGACATTGCATTTAAATCTTTGAATATTAAAGTTGACTAATAAAGCCACTAAAACAGAAGGGGTTACTAAGAATAAGAAAAAGAACACATTAGTAAGGAGGAGAAGAATAAAAAAGAAGAGGAATCAAGAAGACAGTAGATAACGATTGACATTGCATTTAAATCTTTGAATATTAAAGTTGACTAATAAAGCCACTAAAACAGAAGGGGTTACTAAGAATAAGAAAAGAACACATTAGTAAGGAGGAGAAGAATAAAAGAAGAGGAATCAAGAAGACAGTAGATAACGATTGACATTGCATTTAAATCTTTGAATATTAAAGTTGACTAATAAAGCCACTAAAACAGAAGGGGTTACTAAGAATAAGAAAAAGAACACATTAGTAAGGAGGAGAAAAGAATAAAAGAAGAGGAATCAAGAAGACAGTAGATAACGATTGACATTGCATTTAAATCTTTGAATATTAAAGTTGACTAATAAAGCCACTAAAACAGAAGGGGTTACTAAGAATAAGAAAAAGAACACATTAGTAAGGAGGAGAAGAATAAAAGAAGAGGAATCAAGAAGACAGTAGATAACGATTGACATTGCATTTAAATCTTTGAATATTAAAGTTGACTAATAAAGCCACTAAAACAGAAGGGGTTACTAAGAATAAGAAAAAAAAACATTAGTAAGGAGTGAGAAGAATAAAAGAAGAGGAATCAAGAAGACAGTAGATAACGATTGACATTGCATTTAAATCTTTGAATATTAAAGTTGACTAATAAAGCCACTAAAACAGAAGGGGTTACTAAGAATAAGAAAAAGAACACATTAGTAAGGAGGAGAAGAATAAAAGAAGAGGAATCAAGAAGACAGTAGATAACGATTGACATTGCATTTAAATCTTTGAATATTAAAGTTGACTAATAAAGCCACTAAAACAGAAGGGGTTACTAAGAATAAGAAAAAGAACACATTAGTAAGGAGCGAGAAGAATAAAAGAAGAGGAATCAAGAAGACAGTAGATAACGATTGACATTGCATTTAAATCTTTGAATATTAAAGTTGACTAATAAAGCCACTAAAACAGAAGGGGTTACTAAGAATAAGAAAAAAAAAACATTAGTAAGGAGGAGTGAGAAGAATAAAAGAAGAGGAATCAAGAAGACAGTAGATAACGATTGACATTGCATTTAAATCTTTGAATATTAAAGTTGACTAATAAAGCCACTAAAACAGAAGGGGTTACTAAGAATAAGAAAAAGAACACATTAGTAAGGAGTGAGAAGAATAAAAGAAGAGGAATCAAGAAGACAGTAGATAACGATTGACATTGCATTTAAATCTTTGAATATTAAAGTTGACTAATAAAGCCACTAAAACAGAAGTGGTTACTAAGAATAAGAAAAAGAACACATTATTAAGGAGTGAGAAGAATAAAAGAAGAGGAATCAAGAAGACAGTAGATAACGATTGACATTGCATTTAAATCTTTGAATATTAAAGTTGACTAATAAAGCCACTAAAACAGAAGGGGTTACTAAGAATAAGAAAAGAACACATTAGTAAGGAGGAGAGAAGAATAAAAGAAGAGGAATCAAGAAGACAGTAGATAACGATTGACATTGCATTTAAATCTTTGAATATTAAAGTTGACTAATAAAGCCACTAAAACAGAAGGGTTACTAAGAATAAGAAAAGAACACATTAGTAAGGAGAGAGAAGAATAAAAGACGAGGAATCAAGAAGACAGTAGATAACGATTGACATTGCATTTAAATCTTTGAATATTAAAGTTGACTAATAAAGCCACTAAAACAGAAGGGGTTACTAAGAATAAGAAAAAGAACACATTAGTAAGGAGTGAGAAGAATAAAAGAAGAGGAATCAAGAAGACAGTAGATAACGATTGACATTGCATTTAAATCTTTGAATATTAAAGTTGACTAATAAAGCCACTAAAACAGAAGGGGTTACTAAGAATAAGAAAAAAAGAACACATTAGTAAGGAGGAGAAGAATAAAAGAAGAGGAATCAAGAAGACAGTAGATAACGATTGACATTGCATTTAAATCTTTGAATATTTGACTAATAAAGCCACTAAAACAGAAGGTTACTAATAAGAAAAGAACACATTAAAACAGAAGGAAGGTTAGATAACTATTGACATTGCATTTAAATAATATTAAAGTTGACTAAAAAACTAAAACAGAAGGGGTTAGAATAAGGAAAGAACACATTAGTAAGGAGCGAGAAGAAAAAAGAAGAGGAATCAAGAAGACAGTAGATAACGATTGACATTGCATTTAAATCTTTGAATATTAAAGTTGACTAATAAAGCCACTAAAACAGAAGGGGTTACTAAGAATAAGAAAAAGAACACATTAGTAAGGAGCGAGAAGAATAAAAGAAGAGGAATCAAGAAGACAGTAGATAACGATTGACATTGCATTTAAATCTTTGAATATTAAAGTTGACTAATAAAGCCACTAAAACAGAAGGGTTACTAAGAATAAGAAAAAGAACACATTAGTAAGGAGCGAGAAGAATAAAAGAAGAGGAATCAAGAAGACAGTAGATAACGATTGACATTGCATTTAAATCTTTGAATATTAAAGTTGACTAATAAAGCCACTAAAACAGAAGGGGTTACTAAGAATAAGAAAAAGAACACATTAGTAAGGAGGAGAAGAATAAAAGAAGAGGAATCAAGAAGACAGTAGATAACGATTGACATTGCATTTAAATCTTTGAATATTAAAGTTGACTAATAAAGCCACTAAAACAGAAGGGGTTACTAAGAATAAGAAAAAAGAACACATTAGTAAGGAGGAGAAGAATAAAAGAAGAGGAATCAAGAAGACAGTAGATAACGATTGACATTGCATTTAAATCTTTGAATATTAAAGTTGACTAATAAAGCCACTAAAACAGAAGGGGTTACTAAGAATAAGAAAAAGAACACATTAGTAAGGAGGAGAAGAATAAAAGAAGAGGAATCAAGAAGACAGTAGATAACGATTGACATTGCATTTAAATCTTTGAATATTAAAGTTGACTAATAAAGCCACTAAAACAGAAGGGGTTACTAAGAATAAGAAAAGAACACATTAGTAAGGAGCGAGAAGAATAAAAGAAGAGGAATCAAGAAGACAGTAGATAACGATTGACATTGCATTTAAATCTTTGAATATTAAAGTTGACTAATAAAGCCACTAAAACAGAAGGGGTTACTAAGAATAAGAAAAAGAACACATTAGTAAGGAGTGAGAAGAATAAAAGAAGAGGAATCAAGAAGACAGTAGATAACGATTGACATTGCATTTAAATCTTTGAATATTAAAGTTGACTAATAAAGCCACTAAAACAGAAGGGGTTACTAAGAATAAGAAAGAGAAAACATTAGTAAGGAGCGAGAACAATAAAAGAAGAGGAATCAAGAAGACAGTAGATAACGATTGACATTGCATTTAAATCTTTGAATATTAAAGTTGACTAATAAAGCCACTAAAACAGAAGGGGTTACTAAGAATAAGAAAAAGAACACATTAGTAAGGAGCGAGAAGAATAAAAGAAGAGGAATCAAGAAGACAGTAGATAACGATTGACATTGCATTTAAATCTTTGAATATTAAAGTTGACTAATAAAGCCACTAAAACAGAAGGGGTTACTAAGAATAAGAAAAAAAACACATTAGTAAGGAGCGGAACAATAAAAGAAGAGGAATCAAGAAGACAGTAGATAACGATTGACATTGCATTTAAATCTTTGAATATTAAAGTTGACTAATAAAGCCACTAAAACAGAAGGGGTTACTAAGAATAAGAAAAAAGAACACATTAGTAAGGAGCGAGAAGAATAAAAAGAAGAGGAATCAAGAAGACAGTAGATAACGATTGACATTGCATTTAAATCTTTGAATATTAAAGTTGACTAATAAAGCCACTAAAACAGAAGGGGTTACTAAGAATAAGAAAAAGAACACATTAGTAAGGAGGAGAAGAATAAAAGAAGAGGAATCAAGAAGACAGTAGATAACGATTGACATTGCATTTAAATCTTTGAATATTAAAGTTGACTAATAAAGCCACTAAAACAGAAGGGGTTACTAAGAATAAGAAAAAGAACACATTAGTAAGGAGCGAGAAGAATAAAAGAAGAGGAATCAAGAAGACAGTAGATAACGATTGACATTGCATTTAAATCTTTGAATATTAAAGTTGACTAATAAAGCCACTAAAACAGAAGGGGTTACTAAGAATAAGAAAAAGAACACATTAGTAAGGAGCGAGAACAATAAAAGAAGAGGAATCAAGAAGACAGTAGATAACGATTGACATTGCATTTAAATCTTTGAATATTAAAGTTGACTAATAAAGCCACTAAAACAGAAGGGGTTACTAAGAATAAGAAAAAGAACACATTAGTAAGGAGGAGAAGAATAAAAGAAGAGGAATCAAGAAGACAGTAGATAACGATTGACATTGCATTTAAATCTTTGAATATTAAAGTTGACTAATAAAGCCACTAAAACAGAAGGGGTTACTAAGAATAAGAAAAAGAAACACATTAGTAAGGAGGAGAAGAATAAAAGAAGAGGAATCAAGAAGACAGTAGATAACGATTGACATTGCATTTAAATCTTTGAATATTAAAGTTGACTAATAAAAAAGCCACTAAAACAGAAGGGGATAACGATTACTAAGAATAAGAAAAAAGAAAAACATTAGTAAGGAGAAACACATTAGTAAGAAGAATAAAAGAAGAGGAATCAAGAAGACAGTAGATAACGATTGACATTGCATTTAAATCTTTGAATATTAAAGTTGACTAATAAAAGCCACTAAAACAGAAGGGGTTACTAAGAATAAGAAAAAGAAACATTAGTAAGGAGCGAGAAGAATAAAAGAAGAGGAATCAAGAAGACAGTAGATAACGATTGACATTGCATTTAAATCTTTGAATATTAAAGTTGACTAATAAAGCCACTAAAACAGAAGGGGTTACTAAGAATAAGAAAAGAAAAAACATTAGTAAGGAGGAGAACAATAAAAGAAGAGGAATCAAGAAGACAGTAGATAACGATTGACATTGCATTTAAATCTTTGAATATTAAAGTTGACTAATAAAGCCACTAAAACAGAAGGGGTTACTAAGAATAAGAAAAAGAACACATTAGTAAGGAGGAGAAGAATAAAAGAAGAGGAATCAAGAAGACAGTAGATAACGATTGACATTGCATTTAAATCTTTGAATATTAAAGTTGACTAATAAAGCCACTAAAACAGAAGGGGTTACTAAGAATAAGAAAAAGAAAACACATTAGTAAGGAGCGAGAAGAATAAAAGAAGAGGAATCAAGAAGACAGTAGATAACGATTGACATTGCATTTAAATCTTTGAATATTAAAGTTGACTAATAAAGCCACTAAAACAGAAGGGGTTACTAAGAATAAGAAAAGAACACATTAGTAAGGAGCGAGAAGAATAAAAGAAGAGGAATCAAGAAGACAGTAGATAACGATTGACATTGCATTTAAATCTTTGAATATTAAAGTTGACTAATAAAGCCACTAAAACAGAAGGGGTTACTAAGAATAAGAAAAAGAAATACATTAGTAAGGAGTGAGAAGAATAAAAGAAGAGGAATCAAGAAGACAGTAGATAACGATTGACATTGCATTTAAATCTTTGAATATTAAAGTTGACTAATAAAGCCACTAAAACAGAAGGGTTACTAAGAATAAGAAAAGAACACATTAGTAAGGAGCGAGAAGAATAAAAGAAGAGGAATCAAGAAGACAGTAGATAACGATTGACATTGCATTTAAATCTTTGAATATTAAAGTTGACTAATAAAGCCACTAAAACAGAAGGGGTTACTAAGAATAAGAAAAGAACACATTAGTAAGGAGTGAGAAGAATAAAAGAAGAGGAATCAAGAAGACAGTAGATAACGATTGACATTGCATTTAAATCTTTGAATATTAAAGTTGACTAATAAAGCCACTAAAACAGAAGGGGTTACTAAGAATAAGAAAAAGAAAACATTAGTAAGGAGCGAGAAGAATAAAAGAAGAGGAATCAAGAAGACAGTAGATAACGATTGACATTGCATTTAAATCTTTGAATATTAAAGTTGACTAATAAAGCCACTAAAACAGAAGGGGTTACTAAGAATAAGAAAAAGAACACATTAGTAAGGAGTGAGAAGAATAAAAGAAGAGGAATCAAGAAGACAGTAGATAACGATTGACATTTTAAATCTTGAATTTAAATCATTGAAGGGGTTTAAATCCACTAAAAAGAATAGAAGGGAACTCAAGAAGACAGTATTAAAAAAAGAAATAAAGCATTAAAAAGAAGGGGTTAGAATAAGAAAAGAAAAAATTAAAAAAAATCAAGAAGACAGTAGATAACGATTGACATTGCATTTAAATCTTTGAATATTAAAGTTGACTAATAAAGCCACCACTAAAACAGAAGGGGTTACTAAGAATAAGAAAAAAAACATTAGTAAAAGAGAAGAATAAAAGAAGAGGAATCAAGAAGACAGTAGATAACGATTGACATTGCATTTAAATCTTTGAATATTAAAGTTGACTAATAAAGCCACTAAAACAGAAGGGGTTACTAAGAATAAGAAAAAGAACACATTAGTAAGGAGGAGAAGAATAAAAGAAGAGGAATCAAGAAGACAGTAGATAACGATTGACATTGCATTTAAATCTTTGAATATTAAAGTTGACTAATAAAGCCACTAAAACAGAAGGGGTTACTAAGAATAAGAAAAGAAAACATTAGTAAGGAGCGAGAAGAATAAAAGAAGAGGAATCAAGAAGACAGTAGATAACGATTGACATTGCATTTAAATCTTTGAATATTAAAGTTGACTAATAAAGCCACTAAAACAGAAGGGGTTACTAAGAATAAGAAAAAGAACACATTAGTAAGGAGGAGAAGAATAAAAGAAGAGGAATCAAGAAGACAGTAGATAACGATTGACATTGCATTTAAATCTTTTGAATATTAAAGTTGACTAATAAAGCCACTAAAACAGAAGGGGTTACTAAGAATAAGAAAAAAAACACATTAGTAAGGAGAATAAAAAAGAAATACATTAGTAAGAGAACAATAAAAGAAGAGGAATCAAGAAGACAGTAGATAACGATTGACATTGCATTTAAATCTTTGAATATTAAAGTTGACTAATAAAGCCACTAAAACAGAAGGGGTTACTAAGAATAAGAAAAAGAACACATTAGTAAGGAGGAGAAGAATAAAAGAAGAGGAATCAAGAAGACAGTAGATAACGATTGACATTGCATTTAAATCTTTGAATATTAAAGTTGACTAATAAAGCCACTAAAACAGAAGGGGTTACTAAGAATAAGAAAAGAAAACATTAGTAAGGAGCGAGAAGAATAAAAGAAGAGGAATCAAGAAGACAGTAGATAACGATTGACATTGCATTTAAATCTTTGAATATTAAAGTTGACTAATAAAGCCACTAAAAACAGAAGGGGTTACTAAGAATAAGAAAAAAAACATTAGTAAGGAGCGAGAAGAATAAAAGAAGAGGAATCAAGAAGACAGTAGATAACGATTGACATTGCATTTAAATCTTTGAATATTAAAGTTGACTAATAAAGCCACTAAAACAGAAGGGGTTACTAAGAATAAGAAAAGAACACATTAGTAAGGAGCGAGAAGAATAAAAGAAGAGGAATCAAGAAGACAGTAGATAACGATTGACATTGCATTTAAATCTTTGAATATTAAAGTTGACTAATAAAAGCCACTAAAACAGAAGGGGTTACTAAGAATAAGAAAAAAGAACACATTAGTAAGGAGCGAGAAGAATAAAAAAAGAGGAATCAAGAAGACAGTAGATAACGATTGACATTGCATTTAAATCTTTGAATATTAAAGTTGACTAATAAAGCCACTAAAACAGAAGGGGTTACTAAGAATAAGAAAAGAACACATTAGTAAGGAGTGAGAAGAATAAAAGAAGAGGAATCAAGAAGACAGTAGATAACGATTGACATTGCATTTAAATCTTTGAATATTAAAGTTGACTAATAAAGCCACTAAAACAGAAGGGGTTACTAAGAATAAGAAAAGAACACATTAGTAAGGAGGAGAAGAATAAAAGAAGAGGAATCAAGAAGACAGTAGATAACGATTGACATTGCATTTAAATCTTTGAATATTAAAGTTGACTAATAAAGCCACTAAAACAGAAGGGGTTACTAAGAATAAGAAAAAAACACATTAGTAAGGAGCGAGAAGAATAAAAGAAGAGGAATCAAGAAGACAGTAGATAACGATTGACATTGCATTTAAATCTTTGAATATTAAAGTTGACTAATAAAGCCACTAAAACAGAAGGGGTTACTAAGAATAAGAAAAAGAACACATTAGTAAGGAGTGAGAAGAATAAAAGAAGAGGAATCAAGAAGACAGTAGATAACGATTGACATTGCATTTAAATCTTTGAATATTAAAGTTGACTAAAAAGAAAGCCACTAAAACAGAAGGGTTACTAAGAATAAGAAAAGAACACATTAGTAAGGAGCGAGAAAAAGAATAAAAGAAGAGGAATCAAGAAGACAGTAGATAACGATTGACATTGCATTTAAATCTTTGAATATTAAAGTTGACTAATAAAGCCACTAAAACAGAAGGGGTTACTAAGAATAAGAAAAAGAACACATTAGTAAGGAGTGAGAAGAATAAAAGAAGAGGAATCAAGAAGACAGTAGATAACGATTGACATTGCATTTAAATCTTTGAATATTAAAGTTGACTAATAAAGCCACTAAAACAGAAGGGGTTACTAAGAATAAGAAAAAGAAAAACATTAGTAAGGAGGAGAAGAATAAAAGAAGAGGAATCAAGAAGACAGTAGATAACGATTGACATTGCATTTAAATCTTTGAATATTAAAGTTGACTAATAAAGCCACTAAAACAGAAGGTGTTACTAAGAATAAGAAAGAGAAAACATTAGTAAGGAGCGAGAACAATAAAAGAAGAGGAATCAAGAAGACAGTAGATAACGATTGACATTGCATTTAAATCTTTGAATATTAAAGTTGACTAATAAAGCCACTAAAACAGAAGGGGTTACTAAGAATAAGAAAAAGAAAACATTAGTAAGGAACGAGAAGAATAAAAGAAGAGGAATCAAGAAGACAGTAGATAACGATTGACATTGCATTTAAATCTTTGAATATTAAAGTTGACTAATAAAGCCACTAAAACAGAAGGAAGAGGAATTACTAAGAATATTAAAGAAAAAAGAATAAACATTGAATTTAAATCAATAGAACACATTAGTAAGATTGACATTGCAAAATCTTTGAATAAGAAATAATAAAAAAGAAGAGAAGAATCAAAGAAGACAGTAGATAACGATTGACATTGCATTTAAATCTTTGAATATTAAAGTTGACTAATAAAAAACCACTAAAACAGAAGGTGTTACTAAGAATAAGAAAAAGAACACATTAGTAAGGAGCGAGAACAATAAAAGAAGAGGAATCAAGAAGACAGTAGATAACGATTGACATTGCATTTAAATCTTTGAATATTAAAGTTGACTAATAAAGCCACTAAAACAGAAGGGGTTACTAAGAATAAGAAAAAGAAAACATTAGTAAGGAGCGAGAACAATAAAAGAAGAGGAATCAAGAAGACAGTAGATAACGATTGACATTGCATTTAAATCTTTGAATATTAAAGTTGACTAATAAAGCCACTAAAACAGAAGGGGTTACTAAGAATAAGAAAAAGAACACATTAGTAAGGAGGAGAACAATAAAAGAAGAGGAATCAAGAAGACAGTAGATAACGATTGACATTGCATTTAAATCTTTGAATATTAAAGTTGAAGCCACTAAAACAGAAAGCCACTAAAATAAGAAAAGGGTTAAGGAGCGAGAATAAAAGAAAAAGAAGAACACATTAGTAAATCTTGAATATTAAAGAGAAATAATAAAAGAAGAGGAATAAGAAAAGAAAACATTAAGACAGTAAAAGAAGAGGAATAAGAAGACAGATAACGATTGACATTGCATTTAAATCTTTGAATATTAAAGTTGACTAATAAAGCCACTAAAACAGAAGGGGTTACTAAGAATAAGAAAAAGAAAACATTAGTAAGGAGCGAGAACAATAAAGAAGAGGAATCAAGAAGACAGTAGATAACGATTGACATTGCATTTAAATCTTTGAATATTAAAGTTGACTAATAAAGCCACTAAAACAGAAGGGGTTACTAAGAATAAGAAAAGAAAAACATTAGTAAGGAGCGAGAACAATAAAAGAAGAGGAATCAAGAAGACAGTAGATAACGATTGACATTGCATTTAAATCTTTGAATATTAAAGTTGACTAATTAAAAACAGAAGGGGTTACTAAGAATAAGAAAAAGAACACATTAGTAAGGAGGAGAAGAATAAAAGAAGAGGAATCAAGAAGACAGTAGATAACGATTGACATTGCATTTAAATCTTTGAATATTAAAGTTGACTAATAAAGCCACTAAAACAGTAAGGGGTTACTAAGAATAAGAAAAAAGAAAAACATTAGTAAGGAGCGAGAAGAATAAAAGAAGAGGAATCAAGAAGACATAGATAACGATTGACATTGCATTTAAATCTTTGAATATTAAAGTTGACTAATAAAGCCACTAAAACAGAAGGGGTTACTAAGAATAAGAAAAAAGAACACATTAGTAAGGAGCAGGAAGAATAAAAGAAGAGGAATCAAGAAGACAGTAGATAACGATTGACATTGCATTTAAATCTTTGAATATTAAAGTTGACTAATAAAGCCACTAAAACAGAAGGGGTTACTAAGAATAAGAAAAGAAAACATTAGTAAGGAGCGAGAACAATAAAAGAAGAGGAATCAAGAAGACAGTAGATAACGATTGACATTGCATTTAAATCTTTGAATATTAAAGTTGACTAATAAAGCCACTAAAACAGAAGGGGTTACTAAGAATAAGAAAAGAAACACATTAGTAAGGAGTGAGAAGAATAAAAGAAGAGGAATCAAGAAGACAGTAGATAACGATTGACATTGCATTTAAATCTTTGAATATTAAAGTTGACTAATAAAGCCACTAAAACAGAAGGGGTTACTAAGAATAAGAAAAGAAAAACATTAGTAAGGAAAACATTAGCGAGAAGAATAAAAGAAGAGGAATCAAGAAGACAGTAGATAACGATTGACATTGCATTTAAATCTTTGAATATTAAAGTTGACTAATAAAAAAAGCCACTAAAACAGAAGGGGTTACTAAGAATAAGAAAAAGAAAACATTAGTAAGAAAGAAGAGAACAATAAAAGAAGAGGAATCAAGAAGACAGTAGATAACGATTGACATTGCATTTAAATCTTTGAATATTAAAGTTGACTAATAAAGCCACTAAAACAGAAGGGGTTACTAAGAATAAGAAAAAGAACACATTAGTAAGGAGCGAGAACAATAAAAGAAGAGGAATCAAGAAGACAGTAGATAACGATTGACATTGCATTTAAATCTTTGAATATTAAAGTTGACTAATAAAGCCACTAAAACAGAAGGGGTTACTAAGAATAAGAAAAAGAACACATTAGTAAGGAGTGAGAAGAATAAAAGAAGAGGAATCAAGAAGACAGTAGATAACGATTGACATTGCATTTAAATCTTTGAATATTAAAGTTGACTAATAAAGCCACTAAAACAGAAGGGGTTACTAAGAATAAGAAAAAAGAAAACATTAGTAAGGGCGAGAACAATAAAAGAAGAGGAATCAAGAAGACAGTAGATAACGATTGACATTGCATTTAAATCTTTGAATATTAAAGTTGACTAATAAAGCCACTAAAACAGAAGGGGTTACTAAGAATAAGAAAAAAAAAAACATTAGTAAGGAATTGCGAGAACAATAAAAGAAGAGGAATCAAGAAGACAGTAGATAACGATTGACATTGCATTTAAATCTTTGAATATTAAAGTTGACTAATAAAGCCACTAAAACAGAAGGGGTTACTAAGAATAAGAAAAAGAAAACATTAGTAAAGAGGAGAAGAATAAAAGAAGAGGAATCAAGAAGACAGTAGATAACGATTGACATTGAATTTAAATCTTTGAATATTAAAGAAGGTGTTATTGACTAATAAAGCCACTAAAACAGAAGGGGTTACTAAGAATAAGAAAAAGAAAACATTAGTAAGGAGCGAGAACAATAAAAATAAGAAGAGGAATCAAGAAGACAGTAGAATAACGATTGACATTGCATTTAAATCTTTGAATATTAAAGTTGACTAATAAAGCCACTAAAACAGAAGGGGTTACTAAGAATAAGAAAAAGAAAACATTAGTAAGGAGCGAGAAACAATAAAAGAAGAGGAATCAAGAAGACAGTAGATAACGATTGACATTGCATTTAAATCTTTGAATATTAAAGTTGACTAATAAAGCCACTAAAACAGAAGGGGTTACTAAGAATAAGAAAAAGAAAACATTAGTAAGAACGAGAAGAATAAAAGAAGAGGAATCAAGAAGACAGTAGATAACGATTGACATTGCATTTAAATCTTTGAATATTAAAGTTGACTAATAAAACCAAGGGGTTACTAAAACAAGAAAAAGAAAACATTAGTAAAGAATAAAGAAAAAAGAAGAGGAATCATTAGATTGACATTGAATTTAAATCTTTGAATATTAAAACTAATAAAGCCACTAAAAGAGAAGGGGTTAATCAAGAAAAGAAAACATTAGTAAGGAGGAGAAGAATAAAAGAAGAGGAATCAAGAAGACAGTAGATAACGATTGACATTGCATTTAAATCTTTGAATATTAAAGTTGACTAATAAAGCCACTAAACAGAAGGTGTTACTAAGAATAAGAAAGAAAACATTAGTAAGGAGGAGAAGAATAAAAGAAGAGGAATCAAGAAGACAGTAGATAACGAATATTGCATTTAAATCTTTGAAAATTAAAGTTGACTAATAAAAGCATTACTAAGAATAAGAAAGAAAACATTAGTAAGAAGAATAATAAAGAAGAGGAATCAAGAAGACAGTAGATAACGATTGACATTGCATTTAAATCTTTGAATATTAAAGTTGACTAATAAAGCCACTAAAACAGAAGGGGTTACTAAGAATAAGAAAAAGAAAACATTAGTAAAACGAGAAGAATAAAAAAGAAGAGGAATCAAGAAGACAGTAGTTAATATTAAAGATTGACATTGAATTTAAATCTTTGAATATTAAAGTTGACTAATAAAGCCACTAAAAAGAAGGGGTTACTAAGAATAAGAAAAGAAAACATTAGTAAGGAGCGAGAACAATAAAAGAAGAGGAATCAAGAAGACAGTAGTTAACGATTGACATTGCATTTAAATCTTTGAATATTAAAGTTGACTAATAAAGCCACTAAAACAGAAGGTGTTACTAAGAATAAGAAAAAGAACACATTAGTAAGGAGGAGAAGAATAAAGAAGAGGTATCAAAGAAGACAGTAGATAACGATTGACATTGCATTTAAATCTTTGAATATTAAAGTTGACTAATAAAGCCACTAAAACAGAAGGTGTTACTAAGAATAAGAAAGAGAAAACATTAGTAAGGAGCGAGAACAATAAAAGAAGAGGAATCAAGAAGACAGTAGATAACGATTGACATTGCATTTAAATCTTTGAATATTAAAGTTGACTAATAAAGCCACTAAAACAGAAGGGGTTACTAAGAATAAGAAAAAGAACACATTAGTAAGGAGTAAGAAGAATAAAAGAAGAGGAATCAAGAAGACAGTAGATAACGATTGACATTGCATTTAAATCTTTGAATATTAAAGTTGACTAATAAAGCCACTAAAACACAAGTGGTTACTAAGAATAAGAAAAAGAACACATTAGTAAAGAGTGAGAAGAATAAAAGAAGAGGAATCAAGAAGACAGTAGTTAACGATTGACATTGCATTTAAATCTTTGAATATTAAAGTTGACTAATAAAGCCACTAAAACAGAAGGTGTTACTAAGAATAAGAAAAAGAACACATTAGTAAGGAGTGAGAAGAATAAAAGAAGAGGTATCAAGAAGACAGTAGATAACGATTGACATTGCATTTAAATCTTTGAATATTAAAGTTGACTAATAAAGCCACTAAAACAGAAGGGGTTACTAAGAATAAGAAAGAGAAAACATTAGTAAGGAGCGAGAACAATAAAAGAAGAGGAATCAAGAAGACAGTAGATAACGATTGACATTGCATTTAAATCTTTGAATATTAAAGTTGACTAATAAAGCCACTAAAACAGAAGGAGTTACTAAGAATAAGAAAAAGAATTCATTAGTAAGGAGCGAGAACAATAAAAGAAGAGGAATCAAGAAGACAGTAGATAACGATTGACATTGCATTTAAATCTTTGAATATTAAAGTTGACTAATAAAGCCACTAAAACAGAAGGGGTTACTAAGAATAAGAAAAAGAACACATTAGTAAGGAGCGAGAACAATAAAAGAAGTGGAATCAAGAAGACAGTAGATAACGATTGACATTGCATTTAAATCTTTGAATATTAAAGTTGACTAATAAAGCCACTAAAACAGAAGGGTTACTAAGAATAAAAAAAAAAAACATTAATAAGGAGCGAGAACAATAAAAAGAAGAGGAATCAAGAAGACAGTAGATAACGATTGACATTGCATTTAAATCTTTGAATATTAAAGTTGACTAATAAAGCCACTAAAACAGAAGGGGTTACTAAGAATAAGAAAAAGAACACATTAGTAAGGAGCGAGAACAATAAAAGAAGTGGAATCAAGAAGACAGTAGATAACGATTGACATTGCATTTAAATCTTTGAATATTAAAGTTGACTAATAAAGCCACTAAAACAGAAGGAGTTACTAAGAATAAGAAAAAGAATTCATTAGTAAGGAGCGAGAACAATAAAAGAAGAGGAATCAAGAAGACAGTAGATAACGATTGACATTGCATTTAAATCTTTTAATATTAAAGTTGACTAATAAAGCCACTAAAACAGAAGGGGTTACTAAGAATAAGAAAAAGAACACATTAGTAAGGAGTGAGAAGAATAAAAGAAGAGGAATCAAGAAGACAGTAGATAACGATTGACATTGCATTTAAATCTTTGAATATTAAAGTTGACTAATAAAGCCACTAAAACAGAAGGGGTTACTAAGAATAAGAAAAAGAACACATTAGTAAGGAGCGAGAACAATAAAAGAAGTGGAATCAAGAAGACAGCAGATAACGATTGACATTGCATTTAAATCTTTGAATATTAAAGTTGACTAATAAAGCCACTAAAACAGAAGGGGTTACTAAGAATAAGAAAAAGAACACATTAATAAGGAGCGAGAACAATAAAAGAAGAGGAATCAAGAAGACAGTAGATAACGATTGACATTGCATTTAAATCTTTGAATATTAAATTTGACTAATAAAGCCACTAAAACAGAAGGGGTTACTAAGAATAAGAAAAAGAACACATTAGTAAGGAGCGAGAACAATAAAAGAAGTGGAATCAAGAAGACAGTAGATAACGATTGACATTGCATTTAAATCTTTGAATATTAAAGTTGACTAATAAAGCCACTAAAACAGAAGGGTTTTACTAAGAATAAGAAAAGAAATACATTAGTAAGGAGGAGAAGAATAAAAGAAGTGGAATCAAGAAGACAGTAGATAACGATTGACATTGCATTTAAATCTTTGAATATTAAAGTTGACTAATAAAGCCACTAAAACAGAAGGGTTACTAAGAATAAGAAAAAAAACACATTAGTAAGGAGCGAGAACAATAAAAGAAGTGGAATCAAGAAGACAGTAGATAACGATTGACATTGCATTTAAATTTTTGAATATTAAAGTTGACTAATAAAGCCACTAAAACAGAAGGTGTTACTAAGAATAAGAAAAAGAACACATTAGTAAGGAGCGAGAACAATAAAAAGAAGAGGAATCAAGAAGACAGTAGATAACGATTGACATTGCATTTAAATCTTTGAATATTAAAGTTGACTAATAAAAGCCACTAAAACAGAAGGGGTTACTAAGAATAAGAAAAAGAAAACATTAGTAAGGAGCGAGAACAATAAAAGAAGAATCAAAGAAGACAGTAGATAACGATTGACATTGCATTTAAATATTTGAATATTAAAGTTGACTAATAAAACCACTAAAACAGAAGGGGTTACTAAGAATAAGAAAAAGAACACATTAGTAAAGAGTGAGAAGAATAAAAGAAGAGGAATCAAGAAGACAGTAGTTAACGATTGACATTGCATTTAAATCTTTGAATATTAAAGTTGACTAATAAAGCCACTAAAACACAAGGGGTTACTAAGAATAAGAAAAAGAACACATTAGTAAAGAGTGAGAAGAATAAAAGAAGAGGAATCAAGAAGACAGTAGTTAACGATTGACATTGCATTTAAATCTTTGAATATTAAAGTTGACTAATAAAGCTACTAAGACAGAAGGGGTTACTAAGAATAAGTAAAAAAAAATCATCGGAAAGGAGCGAGAACAATACAAGAAGAGGAATCAAGAAAACAGTAGATAACGATTGACATTGCATTTCATTTTTTTAAGATCAAAGTTAGTTGGAAAGCATGGAGCCGGATTAGAGTTCCACAAGCGACAACTGCGAGTGAAGAAAATCTTAGCATAGAACTTACGGTCGCATCTAGCCAATGCAACTGTGAATTGATGAAACCTCGCTGCCAATCTAGTATTCCGCTTAAATTCATAAAGTCTAAGTACTATAGCGAAGAGATTATCCGGACAATTACCATGACATTAATAATAGAAAAGGCACAGAGAAGCTACATTACGGCGGTCAGAAAGTGACTGAATCCGAGACGCCAGGTCAAGACCAATAATATTGCTTATTCTTCTTTGGATTTCATCAAGAATCTCTAGATATACAGAAGGAGCACCGGACCATATGTGATAGCAGTATTCAAGACATGGACGAATGGTAGGCTTATAGATATGTAAGATAGATTTAGGAGAGACAAATTGTCTCGTACGACATAGTGAAGGAATTTTCTTAGCAGCTGACCTAGCAATGGATTCAGTATAGTCTTTCCATTTCGTGTCAGCTGAGAATGTAAACCCGAGACGGCGCAACAAGTCACTCCAATGGAGGTTAGCATCAGCCGTGCTGATGGAAGGCAGGATTGGGTCATTTTAATCCATTTTTAGAATGTAGTTTTGCAAAGAGCCGACCGAAATGCTACAGGATGCGCCAAAGTTTAGAATTTCCATAATTTCCTTATCGCTTCTAAGACAACTTTCCAAAAAGAGTCGACCGTCAGAGAAATTCCACAAACAACCATATAACAAAGCGAATAGAGGCTCGCCTTTGGTTGCGTCGATCTGTTCAAAGACTTTGTTTCTTCTCTTCTTTATCTGAGATCGCAATCTGCACGCCATTCGTTAGTAACTGATTTAGCATCCCCCCCCTCGCTGCTACCGTCAGCTTTTCATATTTTTTTCTTTCTCTTTATCAGACGTTACATCTTTTCAACCGATTGTCACAATGAAGCCTCTCTGTTCACCTACTGGTTAGCAGTCACCTCAATAGTACAGAGTGACTTTCTCTAAATTGACTTAAAATCGGCAGACAAGAATTTTTATTTCATCTATTTTTTTATTTTTTTTTCGGTTTTCTTTTCATTCATTTTTTTTTTATATAGCGGAAGCTGTTAAGCGGGAATTAAATCATAGAATTTCCTTGTACGTTCTCCTGCCACTGATTCGTTGCAAATTCAACTTTTGAGGTGAATAAAATTCATACTACGTTGCTATTTCAGATTCTACAAGTTCTGCCATCAAGCAGAAGTGATTATTGACATTCATTTCAAAGACCTATCTCTAATGCGATGAAAATAATTTCTTTTCTTTTTTTCTTTTCTTTTTCTTTTTTCTTTTCTTTTTTCTTTTTCTTTTCTTTTTCGTTTCTTTTTTCTTTTCTTTTCTTTTTTCTTTTTCGTTTGTTTTTTTCTTTTTCTTTTCTTTTTTCTTTTCTTTTTCTTTTCTTTTTCGTTTCTTTTTCTTTTCTTTTTTCTTGTCTTTTTCTTTTTTCTTTTTTTCTTTTCTTTTCTTTTATTTTTATTTTCTTTTTTCTTTCCTCTTTTCTTTTTCTTTTCTTTTTCTTTTTCTTTTCTTTTTTCTTTTCTTTTTCGTTTCTTTTTCGTTTCTTTTTCTTTTCTTTTTTCTTTCCTTATTTTTTCTTTTCTTCTTTTTCTCTTTTTTCTTTTTTTCTTTTCTTTCCTCTTTTTTCTTTTCTTTTTTCTTTTTCTTTTCTTTTTCTTTTCTTCTTCTTTTCTTTTTTCTTTTTCTTTTCTTTTTTTCTTATTCTTTTCTTTTTTCTTTTCTTTTTTATTTTTCCTTCTTTTTTCTTTTTTCTTTTCTTTTCCTTTTCTTTTTCTTTCCTCTTTTCTTTTCCTTTTCTTTTCTTTTTCTTTTCTTTTTTCTTTCCTTATTTTTTCTTTTCTTCTTTTTCTCTTTTTTCCTTTTGCTTTTCTTTTTCTTTTTTTTCTTTTCTTTTTCTTTTCTTCTTTTTCTCTTTTTCCTTTTTTCTTTTATTTTTTCTTTTCTTTTTCTTTTCTTTTTTCTTTTCGTTTTTCTTTTTTCTTTTCTTTTTTATTTTTCTTTCTTTTTTTTCTTTTCTTTTTTCTTTTCTTTTTCTTTTCTTTTTTCCTTCCTGTTTTCTTTTCTTTTTCTTTTCTTTTCTTCTTTTTCTCTTTTTTCCTTTTTTCTTTTCTTTTTCTTTTTCTTCTTTCTTTTCTTTTTTTTACTACAACGATAATACATCCACTTAGATTTTTAGTGTCGCACTGTACAAGTTCCGAGTGCCACTCGAGTTAGATGCGAAAGTTTTACGGATATGTGCGGAAGAATACGGGTAACCCTAGACTTAAACAGGTTAAGATTGTAGTGATCGGGGAAAAAACCTCTTGGGAGTCGGTATCACAAGATAGTGGTTCTTAAGAAGCTGCTCGAGTGGAACTTACATCTTACCAAGGATGTACGAGCGAATGACAGCGGTTCGCTACAATGTATGTGGCATGGCGGGTCTTAGCCGCGAAAGACAGAACTGGTGAAACTAAGGAATGTAGTTCATCTGAACATTCTCTTTCGAAATACTGAGAGACATATGCGACGTCTCGTCTGTGAGGAAGGAGTTGTAGGGTGGAAACTAATTCATCATCCACAAGGACTCTATCGAGAGTGGAAAGTGAAAAACGATTTTAGGCTTCACCTGGCTTTTGTAAAGGTAGATTGGTTTGGTGTCGGTTTGTTTTGTTTTTTACGGCATATCACTCTCAATGGGGTATTTAATACCGCCAAGATTTTTATTGCTGGCAATAGTTTTTTTTCAAAAATGTATTGCTGGTAATGTTTTTGTTTTTTTCAAAAATGTATTGCTGGTAATATTTTTTTTTCAAAAACTGTATTGTTGGTAATATTTTTTTCAAAAATATATTGCTGGTAATATTTTTTTTCAGAAAATGTATTGTTGGTAATTTAAAAAAAAAATGTATTGCTCGCAATATTTTTTTTAAAAAATGCATTGCTGGCAATATTTTTTCCAAAAATGTATTTCTGGTAATATTTTTTTCAAAAAATGTATTACTGGTAATGTTTTTTTTTCAAAAACTGTATTTTTGGTAATATTTTTTTTTTCAAAAATATATTGCTGGTAATATTTTTTTTCAAAAACTTTATTGCTGGTAATTTTTCTCAAAAAATGTATTGCTGGTAATATTTTTTTTCAAAAATGTATTGCTGGTAATATTTTTTTAAAAAATATATTGCTGGTAATATTGTTTTCAAAAATGTATTGCTGGTAATTTTTGTTTCAAAAATATATTGCTACCAATATTTTATTTTCAAAAATGTATTGCTGGTAATTTTTTTTTAAATGCGTTGCGTTAACATTTTTTTAAATATGTATTGCTGGTAATATATTTTCTCAAAAATATATTGCTGGTAATATTTTTTTTCAAAAAGTGTATTGTTGGTAATATTTTTTCAAAAAATTTATTGCTGGTAATTTTTTTTTTCAAAACTATATTGCAGGTAATATTTTTTTACAAATGTATTGCTGGTAATATATTTTTTCATAAATGTATTGCTGTTAAAAAAATTTCCATAAAAGTATTGCTGTTATTAAAACCTATTTTATAGTTTCATAGTGTTTTGACTCCTTTTAGAGGGTTAACTATTTGCCCATAGCTGGAACCCCATAACAGGTGCTACCACCCCGGGTCAGGTTGGACATGGGAACGCCAGCAATTAAGAGGTGGTTCCAAGCTCCTCAAAACCTTCTGATCAAAAGCCTTGCTGTCGGACGTAGTTTATCGTCTTACCCAGGACGCGGATGTAATTTATCGTCTTACCCAGGACGCGGATGTAGTTCATCGTCTTACCCAGGACGTGGATGCAGTTTATCGTCTTACTCAGGACGCGGATGTAGGCCATCGTCATACCCAGGACGGCAGAAGGTAAAGGATAACAGTAGGTGTCATTTACTTGCTGGAGCAGTACAAGAAACCGACCATTTTTAAGCATCTTTACCAATGGATCGTATGCACAAGTTTTTCTGGGCTGAGTTTAAGTACCAATAGGCTCTCAAGACACGGAGTTTCCCTGTGGGGCATCCGTTCATCAGGGTTGGTGAATATTCTGGATACGATAAGCGGTGGTGGAAGGTTACTAGTTTAATTTTTGAGCCATTGAATGTGACCAGCCAGTCTACCCCCCCCCCCACACACACACTGAGTTAAATCAGGGGTGAGATAATCTGCCAAGCTCTTATCATCGAGGCTTTGCTCTTCACATGTTCTGAGAATCCTTGCGTTGGTGTTGTAGAGTAGTTTTCACAGTGGTGGCTTGTATTTCAATAAGTCGTCCTAAATTAGGTTCGACGTACAAAACGTTAGGAACTTGAAATAAGAGTTAACGACGCAACAATCTAGTTGTGATGGTTGGTACTTCAATGTCCGATATCGGCTGACTCGCTCAACACCACTGAGCCCCAACTGGCGACCGCTACTACTACTACTACTTATTATGTGTGGGAGAGTCTATTAATATTAGAATAGGTATGTCAGGTATGACAGTTGGACAGATGATCGGTTGATTGTTTGGTTGAATTTAACGGCATATCAACATCTCTATGGGTTATTTAATGACGAAATCTAAATATTTTGTACATAATTTTATACTTTCAGGGCATGTTTTATAGAATTATAGTTTGTAGATCATTAAAAGTATTGTTGGTATTTTTTAATATATTGCTGGTAATTTGACTATAAAAATGTATTTTTATAGTTTTTTAATGTTGTATTAATTGTCATTTTATTATAACAATGTATTGTTGGTAATTCAACTATAAAATGTTGGTCATTTTGTTATACAATGGATTCTATACAATAGGGAAGATTGAGGAAAGGACAAAAGATGAAAGGGATTCAAGAATATTTTATTTTTCTATGTCTTTAATAAATGCATGTCGGCTAAAGAAGAGTGGCTAAACAAAAAAATATGCAAAAATAGAGAGATTGAGTATCACAGACAAAGGAGATATAAATAACAAACAAGTGAACTAACAGGACAGAATACATGCTCGTCAACAGGCCGCATAAAATCCAAGGATGGAACGCTGATGTTAGAGAAGGGAAAAATCCTAGAGCGCTGGAACGAATATATTGGACAATTCTTACACGACGAAAGAGAGCAACCGACAATACACAAAATTACCGATAGATTACACCTATCTATAAAATACACCTATGACTATCCCACATTGTGACAACAGAAAATCTACCAAGAATGCTGATATATTGTCAAAGCCTGAACGTAAATTTACCAAGGCTGAACTAGCGTCAAAGCACTTTCCAGACATTTTCATCTCAGGGGATTATTTTCTCTTTTAATCAATGTATGTCAAAATTGTGGTCAGTTTCGTTACGGTGAACAACCAATTCGTTTTGTGTGTTGTTTTTAAAATGTCCTTTTCTGTTTATATAGTCTTTTGTTTAAATTTCTTGAGGTTTCTCCAATGTATTCTTTCTGGCAATCCATGCACTTTATACGGTAAATTTTTCCTTCAAGTTTTCGCTTCTTGTTTTGGTTTTATCGGTTAAGTTTTAATGATTTTAGATGTAGTTGTGCCAAATTTTTCGGTTGCAGTTGTGATAGAGTTAGTAGGAAGAATATATTTTTTGATTCGTTGGATTTGTCAGAGACAGCTCTTCTATTTTAGTATATTTTATGAGCCTTTTTGTTTCGCATTGAATATGAAATAGTTAGGGTTTTGAAGGGCCTTGAATGTATTTTCGATATATTCCTCTTCTTCGTGTAAATATTGAGGGCTGCAAATTCTGAGTGCTCTTACACGACGAAAGAGAGCAACCGGCATTACACAAAATTACCGATAGATTCCACCTATCTATAAAATATACCTATGACTATCCCACATTGTGACAACAGAAAATCTACGAAGAATGCTGATATATTGGGCAGCAATATTTAATCTTGAAATCGTCTGATTGCACAGAAACGTGGAGCAGCCAGAATAGAGAAAAGCGTTCAATATTAACAAATCTTTTAATGGTATTATAATATGATGCATGTTAGGGTTGACTGTCTTCACACGCGAACTTGATCATTCCGGATTTTATTTTGTTGTTATGATGGGAGTAGAAGTTTATTAGGTCATTTTTATTGGTTGATGTTCGGTGGACACAAAGTTATAGGCTGCTGTCATCTCGGCGTAACATGATGTCTAACAAAGCTAAAGTAACTTTTTTTTTCTTTTTTTTTTTTTTCTAAATTGGCGTCCAGGCTCTTACAGTATATCACTATTCTTGATAGATATTTTGTTGTCACAATTTTCAAAAATGTTGAAACTACCAGCGTCTCTCGTTTCGTGCGCATGCGCAGACGTGGCCACATCAAAAAGACGCTGTCCAATGAAATCCTAACGGATGAAACGCGTCACAAATCTTTTTACAATTTGTCATACTATTTTTCTAAATACTGTTTGTTGATATAAAGAATTATAGAAATTCATATATCGTTTTATATATATATATATATATATATATATATATATATAACATGAATAATGAAAAAACTTTCAAGCAAAAGGTGGGAAGACAATGCAAATAATGAAGAGAAACTGATTTGATTAAAAAAAGAAAACATACATAACATTCAAAATTGATTAAAGTCGCCCATTTGCAGACAGGCGAAATTCTTTTATCAGTGACTTTTAACCAAAGTGAGAATGCTAGGATAGCTATTACACGCCATAGAGCTGAGATTGGAGATGGGGGAGGTGGTCATTACTGTTTTACTAACCCTTCTTGTTTTAAGGGAGGGGTTTCAGCTGTGATGAAATTGCTCCGCATCCGCTGCCATATAGGAAGACTGATATTACATAACAGTTCAGCACTCTTTGTTTCTGTTGCCTCTAGTCTGCTCTTTATGTGTGAGGAAATTGTTCAGCATTTATTGCCATATAGGAGGATTGATATTACATAGCAGTTCAGCACTCTTTTCTTTATTTCTATTGCCTCAAGTCTCCTCTTCATCTGTGAGGAAATTGTCCAGCATTCACTGCCATATAGGAGGATTGATATTACATAGCAGTTCAGCACTCTTTTCTTTGTTTCTGTTGCCGCAAGTCTCATCTTCATCTCTGAGGAAATTGTCTAGCATTCACTGCCATATAGGAGGATTGATATTACATTGCAGTTCTGCACTCTTGTCTTTGTTTCTGTTGCCTCAAGTCCAGCATTTACTTCTATATAGGAGGATTAATATTACATAGCAATACAGCACTCTTTTCTTTCTTTCTATTGTCTTAAGTCACTTCTTCATCTGTGTGGAAATTGTCCAGCATTTACTTCCATATAGGAGGATTAATATTACATAGCAATTCAGCACTCTTTTCTTTTTTTCTATTGTCTCAAGTCTCTTCTTCATATGTGTGGAAATTGCCCGGCATTCTTTGTGATAGAGTAGGATTGATATTACATAACAGTTCAGCACTATTTTTTTTTGTTTCAAATCTTCTCTTCATATGTGAGGAAATTGTCCAGCATTTACTGCCAAAATGATTTTAATGCATGTGTCCAATTGATTAATTAGCATTTTCTTTTATTGTAAATTTTTGATTTTGTGTGCGTGTGTACATGTATGTGTATGTTTGTAAGTCTACGCGTGTGTATGCATGTGTATATATGTATACGTGTGAATATTCGTGTATATGTTTACATGTGTGTATGCACTTGCATGTTATACCTATGTATATGTTTGTGTGTATGTGTTTCCCTGTTTTTTTGTATGCGTCTATATATGCATGTGTGTATGTGTTTGTACATGTGTACGTGTGCATATGTGTATGTTGGAGTTTATTGACAACGAAAGGATCTAGTCATAAATAAACTCCAACCCCAGACTACTTCCCTCGTAATGAGGTACCTCAGCCACCCCCTCCCCCACCAACACAAACCCCTTATCATAAACAAGGCTTCTCTCGAAGGGGAAATGATATCGAAATATACATTTTAATCCCTCCCTTCCAGAAAGACACTTAAGAGCTGAAGACAGCTGGGTTCAGATCAGCTCTAAATAAACTATGCTGAGCTAATTTTGTTATTTGTCGTAAAGAAATATATATGCTATGTTATAATAAAGACAGTAGCCATAAAATATTTGTAGAAAATGCAGATCACTTTGGGGAGAAAATGACTAATCTCGATTGTAGGTGGCAGGGAAGCAAGAAATTGAAAGGGAGTTCCACGGGTGAGAAGTGCGAGAAAAGAAATTGTTAGAATAGAAGTGACAGTTACATCTAGCTAGTTCAACAATAAAAATGGTGAGACCTCATTGCCAATCTAGTAGCATGCTTAAATTCATGTAGGGAAAAAAGCTCATCAGAATGGTAGCCATAAAAATATTTGTAGAAAATACAGAGAGAGTCCACATCACTTTGGGGAAAAAGTGACTAATCTTGAGAAGTCAGGTAAGTATTAATTTTAAGAATTAAGATTCATCAAAAGATTCAGATAGTAAAACCATGAAATTCTCACTGTTATTGCTAGTCTATTAATAATACATTAACATATGAATACTTATGGTACCTATCTAATTACATTAAAACCAAACAACTATTCTTTTTCATTGCATAAGGAAGGTTGCTTGATAGCGATAAAAAATGCTTAGCTTTTTCTCCTTCTGTCTCCACTTATTCTGAATACATACTTCCTTTTTAAATTGTTATTTATGATGATTGTAATTATTTTCTTTCTGTTCATTCCATTTAAATCTATTTTGACAACATTAATTCTGCTATACAAGTTGTCCACCTGGCACTACTGAGACCACCTGCACTGCAAGAACACTGAAATAATGCACAGATTCCAGTGCTGATGCATTTGGACAATTGAGAGATGACCTCAGTTGCCTCAATGCAATGGCCACTCACTTAAGAGTTGAAGACAGCCGGATTTAGACCAGCTTGAAATAGACTATACTCATGTTGAAGTAATTTTGGGTTTTTTTGTAAAGAAATATATATGCTCTGTTATAATAAATACATTAAGCTCTCTGTGGATCAGTTTTAATATTTGTTATTACTAGGACCCACCTGGATTATATACCAATGGATCTATTATAAATATATATATATATATATGTGTGTGTGTGTGTGTGTGTGTGTGTGTGTGTGTGTGTGTGTGTGTACGTGCTTGCTTCCTTGCTTCTTACTGATGCTGACTGACGACCTTCAAGAGACGGATTGATTCTTGGGGAATATCCTGAAGTAGCCGCTTGCGAATATGACGAAAATGAATTGCCTCCAAAACTGTCTCTTGAAAATCACGACGCGTTCTTCTCTTTGTTACAATGTACTATCAATTCCAAACAATTTGCAATTTGTATCGATACCAAACTAAATCTTCATTTGAACAGCAGTTAAAACAGGCGATGAATTGATAACCACATCTTGTGACCGAATTCCGTCATACAGTTTAAACCGGAAATTCCAATTTTATATCTCAGACCAGTCTGAGAGATATTGCTTTGGGAAATTATCAGTATTTGCCAATTTAAGTCTGGTAAAGAGATAAATGCTACTAATACGCTAAATATCACCCTTTCTTATATTAGGAAATAGGTCTTATTTAATATGAGGACATCTTCTTTTATGTCGTGTGTCTGTTCAGATCATGGATCAAGGTTGTTCACAATTTCCTGTCCTTTGCAGTGTTTAGTAAAGTTTGTCTTTTTACCATATCTTATAATTCTTGTTCTTGCAACCATTTACATAAGCTAGTGTAATTCCATTATACGCTGCTTTCCTTTGTTTTCAATATGGCGATTTTCTAAGCGTAACTTAAGTGTGGTACAAGGCCAAAAGTTAGGAGCACCAAGAGCTGACCAATGTTACTACGCAGTCGTATCTGATCTAGCAAAACAAGCTTGTTGACCACTGCACCACGTCAAAGTGCCCAAATAGTGATTTAATAAGCGTAGCTTAGATGTGGCACAGAGCCGAAATTACGGTCTGTCCTGCTATTTATCCATAGCTGGGGGGCGGCGAAGGAGAGGATTCATACCTTTCCCAAGGGTATTAGCACATCAGTCAGTCAGTTATGTGCAATGCGTGATACACGATTAGGCGAAATTACATGGCACCCAGTGAGGATCGTACTCACTGCTCAGTAGTAATTGCTCTAGTCAGACAAGCTTGCTAGCCATAACACCAGGGATTTTCTAAGCGTAGCTTAGATGTGGCACAAGGCCGAACGTATGGAGAACCTAGTGAGGATCGAACTCAGTCTTATCCAGTCGCAATTGATCTCGCAAGTCAATCTTAGTAACCATTACACCACGTTGAAATGTCCTCTTGTCTTCAATATATCCACTGAGTATCAGATTTTCCAAGCCTTCTTTCCTCATTATGTACTCTAGAAATTTCAACTATCTCTTATAAGTTTCATTTTTATTTCCATTTTCTCTAAAACTTCGTCGTTACTCACATATTCGGTCCATGGTATCCTCAGCATCCTTCGGTGGAAATTTCAACTGTCTCTTCCTGATGTTAAGTATAAGTTTCCTTTTTGTTTCCATTTTCTCTAAAACTTCGTCTCTGCTCACATATTCGGTCCATGGTATCCTCAGCATCCTTCTGTAGAAATTTCAACTGTCTCTCTGATTTTAAGTTTAAGTTACCTTTTTGTTTCCATTTTCTCTCAATTTTGTCGTTGCCCATCTGGCGCATCAGAATCTTTCTACTCTCCATTTGTGTAACACGATTCTGCATGGTATAACACAATTTTCTCACAAATCGGAGAGCCGAGATTCAATTCCTCTCGGGTTCGTTATATTGACTTACGTGCAAATATCGTAGGAAAGGTATAAATCCACCACTTCTCACCCAAGCTATAGGTTAATTAGAAGGACTTCTATCAGTAAATCAATATAATCTCAAAAAAATCTTACGATCTAAAAATATTTTATGGATTTAATTAATCTGCAAAAGGTTAAGCCAAAAAGCATCTAACCAATCAAACCTATTCCCCGTCTGGCGTAGCACAATTTTCCTACTCTCCTCTGACGGAACACATTCTTCTTACTCCCCTTTAACGTAATATACTTTCCCTACTCTCCTCTGGCGAAGCACATTATTCTTACTCACCTCTAACGTAACATCATTTTCCTACTCTCCTCTGGCGGAACACATTCTTCTTACTTTACTGTAGCATAACATCATTTTCCTACTCTCCTCTGGCGGAACACATTCTTCTTACTCCCCTCTAATGTAACATTATTTTCCTTCTACCCTCTGGCCGACCACATTTTTCTTACTCCCCTATAATGTAAAACCATTTTCCTACTCTCCTCTGGCCGAACACATTCTTCTTACTCTACTGTAGCATAACATCATTTTCCTACTCTCCTCTGGCGGAACACATTCTTCTTACTCTACTCTAGCATGACATCATTTTCCTACTATCCGTTGGCGGAACACATTCTTCTTACTCCCCACTAACGTAACACCATTTCCTACTCTCCTCTGGCGGAACACATTCTTCTTACTCTACTCTAGCATAGCGCCATTTTCCTACTCTGCTCTGGCGGAACACATTCTTCTTATTCCCCTCTAACATAACATAACTTCCTTATTCTCCTCTGAGTTTCATATAGTGAACAATTTCACAAAAACTTTGTGACGCGTTTGTCGCTACTGCCCCTGGTTTGAATAAAAATATCCCCAAATTATAATCTTATTTCCACAACCCAAGACAGGGAGCAAATTCGCTCAATTTAGAAGCTCAACAATTTTCACAGCGAACTTAATTTCTAACCGTGACCTCAACGCAATTACTGATATTTTTCGACAATTAAATTTCAGAATTAAAATTCAGTTATTTTCAATAAATGACTGACTCTTAAATTTTCAACTTGCGGAAAATTTGATTTGGAATTTCAGAAAGAAACAGTTGGGAAAGCAAGTCAAAAATATAACTACCATTTGCATTATTTATTCCTTTTGCATATTTTAATTACATTTTTTTTTGTATTTTAATCTATTATTTCGTTCATTTTTTTTTATTATTTCTTTACCTTTTATACATCGAATGTGTTCTCGCAGGTCTGATATCTAATCCGAAATTTTGGTTCTCCCCGCACTTCAGTAATGTGTATCTATTTGTTAACGCAACCGTTCCCGTGTGAGAATTCAGGTCTTTAAATAAATGTAGGCGTAGTGTAGTGGTTATCGACGCAGAATGTGGAATCGTCATGCCGAGTTCAAAACCCAAAAGAGTTCAGATTTCAAGAGAATTCAAATTTCAAGCGAATTCAAATTTCAACAGAGTTAAAATTTCGAGCTAGTTCAATTTCCAAGCGAGTTTATATTTCAAGAGAGTTCAAATGTCAAGCGAGTTCAATTTGCAAGCAAGTTCAAAATCTAAGCAAGTTCAAATTTATACAAGTTCAAATTCTAAGCGAGTTCAATTTCCAAGTAATTTCAAAATTTAAGTGAGTTGAAATTTCAAGAGAATTAAAATTTCAAGAGAGTTAAAATTTCAAACGAGTTCAATTTTCAAGTAAGTCCAAAATCTAAGCGAGTTCAAATTTGTACAAGTTCAAATTCCAAGTGAGGTCAAATTCTAGGCGTGTTCAAATTTCAAACGAATTCACATCTTAAACAAGTTTAAATTTAAAGAAAGTTAAAATTTCAAGCTAGTTCAATTTCCAAGCAAGTTCAAAATCTAAGCGAGTTCAAATTTTAAACAAGTTCAAATTCCAAGCGAGTTTAAATTTCAAGAGAATTCAAATTCCAAGCAAGTTCAATTTCCAAGCAAGTTCAAAATCTAACCGAG
This sequence comes from Acanthosepion pharaonis, assembly GCA_903632075.3. Lineage (NCBI taxonomy): Eukaryota > Metazoa > Mollusca > Cephalopoda > Sepiida > Sepiidae > Acanthosepion > Acanthosepion pharaonis. The sequence goes on along the minus strand of CAHIKZ030000063.1, from coordinate 1,682,542 downwards.
TTCAAATTCCAAGCGAGGTCAAATTCAACGCGGGTTCAAATTTCAAGCAAGTTCTTTGCGTTCGCTTTTGAAGCCTCGTCTGGCCATTCACTGCAACTGATCCCCCATCAGCTGGTTTCTGGAGATGTCGTGATGCTGGGTCTGGACCTGTGCACGGGAAGGATGTTCCTGGTAATGAAGCCCTTGATGTGGTCATGAAATGAAACTGTCCATCAACCAATACCGGATGGATCTTTGACGCTGTTTTCAGGATGGAATGTCGAGAGGGCGGATCCTTACTCCCTTAAAATCGGAAAAATGTTCGACAGCTTCAAGTACAATTCGTAAGGGAGACCATCAAATCCCGGAGACTTGTCACTACCGACCCTCTTCAATGGCATCTGAAATTCGACCTGTGTGACCAAACCCTCGCAGTCCATGCTCCAGTCGATGAAAGTCGGCTAAATAGCAACGAAACACTTCGTCACAGAGACCAGTCTCCTCGGTGAAACGGCTCAGATAATGCTGCCGAAACGCCACGCTCATCTCGTTGGTCGACCGCAAGCTGCGTCTATCCAGGGTGTCGACCTCGCGAATGTATGTGGGAAACGTTTTTCTTTCTTGTGCTATTCTGCGTCCATGTTCATAGCTTCTTTAGAAATCTTGTTTAATCTTTGACCCTGACTCCGGTAGCACTCACTAGCTGATTTCTCCAGGGCCTGTCTAAATAGGCCTAGAATTTAACACGATCCAGACACAAACGAGCTTGTGGGCCGAATAGCCTAACCAGTGGAACGTGAGAAAATCTAGCAGATCTAACATTTTCATTACCATTCTATCCAAGTAGTTGGCTACCCGGGTAGACGGCCACGTAAGAGCCCACATCTTTTGCCCCGAATGATCGACCTGGTATCTATCGACGAGACCAAACTCGTCGATCAGACCGACTAGGCTACGATCACGCAACCTCTCGCTAGCTCCCCGCCCCTTACTAATTTGAGGCCTAGGGTGATATTTCAGTTCCCTATTAATACGAGGCGCTCCGGATCCACCAGGAACAAACCCCAAGAGACGAAAATTCGAACAAAATTCCAACTGGGCGTTGAATTCATAAACCGCAACGGCCCGAAACGAACCACTTTTCACGGCAAATATCGGCCTCCACATCGACAAGGTCCAAGCTTGTGTCCAGGGTACGCTTAAACAGCAAGGAAACACATTTGGCCTACCGGTCCTCGTATACTGAATAAACAAAAATGTCGCCAGACAACACTCGAGAATCGATGTCGCAAACAAAATGAGTCTCCTGGATCGCAGCCGAAGGACAAGAGGTCACGAAGCAGGCGAGTAAAATTAATCCGATCATCGATGCAGGTCATTTTAGACAACAGCCTCAAAAAGGCCCTCTTCGAGAGAAAAAGTCCTTTTCTAGAGCTTGCCTATCTACTTTCAGTATGGCTTCCCAAATGGGAAGGCCCTTCTTTTTTGCGATGAGTTCGGAACGGAGATGGCGGAGCCCTACAGGGAAAAGAAACGAGGCTCCTGTCCTTATCTAGGTGAGTATCCTGTTATTTTCCTTCAGTTCTGACTGGCGAAGCAGGGGCGGATTGAGTCTTGGCTTGGTCCATGGCTCGCCCTGCCCTGCATGCTCTGCCCTGCTTCGACTAAATTTTCCTAATTTTTTTAACTCGTCGTCTTCCTCCCTCTCCTTTTCTAAAGAGGAGGAACAAGATGGAGGTATTTTCTTCATCTCCTTGAATTCCAACTGAATCAATTGTTCTATCAGCTGCAAATCCTGCTGTTGTTGTTCCATCTGTTGTTGTTTTGTTGTTGTAGACCTTGTTGTTGTTCATGTTGTTGTAGATGTTCTTGCTGTTGTTGGTCTTTCTGCTGTTGTTGTTTTAGATATTGCTGTTGTTGTTCTTGTCGCTTTTGTTGTCCTTTCTGATGTTGTTCTTCTTGTTCTTGCTACTTCTGTCCATTTGGTTTGGTAGGCATCTTAAACGGAGACCTTGGTCGATATGGATTTCGTTCCTCGCCTCATAACGAAAGAGAATGCCAGGAGCAAGCCGGGACGACAATCACTCACATTAACTTTTTTTATGTGCCATGTCTTTTCAGGATGTAGGCGATCATGGCTCTCCATCCTTTCTATCCCTTGCAGCTCTCAACAAGTTCCTTCCCTCTGCTTCCTCCCCCAGACCACATTCTGTTATCCACCTGCTCAAGCTCGTCAGGTATATCACGCGTTCCTTTCGCTTTTTTCTCTTTCCCTCTATTCGACCCGTGAGTATCAGATTCTCCAGGCCCTCCTTCCTCATTACGCGTCCCAGAAACTTCAGCTGCCTCTTCCTGATGTTAAGTATAAGCCTCCTCCTTGTTTGCAACGTCTCTAAGACCTCATCGTTGCTCACACACTCGTTCTATGGTATCCTTAGCATCCTTCTGTAGAACCACATCTCCGTCTCCTCGAGTCTCTTCATCTTTGAGGAAATCGTCCAACATTCGCTGCCGTAAAGAAAGAGTTTTTGGAATGTGTCTTTGCCCATCCCAATACGTCTACGGATCTCAGTGTCGCATTTTCCGTCCTCTGTCAAGACGCTTCCTAGATATTTGAACTTCCGCGTCTGCTTGATTCTAGTGTTCCCGACCTTCAAATTGCATTTCGGGAACTAGGTGAACAAAATAAAAGTCTAGTTTAACCAGGGGTGAGGTCCGATTTTTTTTATTTTTCTTTCATTTTGTTTTTTTTTATTTTTGACTTTCTTTTTTTCGCTCCTTGTTTTTCGTCTTAGTTTTTTTTTTTTGTTGTTTCTATTTATTTTTCATTTTTCTATTTCTACGTCTTTTTTTCTTTATTTATATTTTTCATTTTTCATTTTTTTTAATGTTTTTCTCTCTTGTTCCGTTTTGTTTTTTCGCCTTTTTTTATTTATTTTTACTTTCTTTTCACTATTTTCCCTTTTTTTCTTTTATTTCCGTCTTGCGTTTTTTTGTTTCTTTTTCTGATTTTTGCTTTTATTTTTTGTTTATTTTTACATTTTCTTTCTTTTTTTTTTACTTCATCTTTCTTTTTTCTCTTTTTGTTTTTCTACATATTTATTTTATTTATTTTTCTTTTTTCTACTACGTAATGTTTATTTATATATTTTTTTTATTTTCCGTTACATTTTTATATCTTTTTTTCTTCCTTTGTTCATTTTTACTTATTCTTTTCCTTCCTTTTTCTTTCTTTTTCTTTCTTTTTCTTTTTTTGCTTCTTTTCTTTTTCTTTCTTCTTACGTTTTTTTGTTTAACTTCGTTTTCTTTTTGCTTTTATTTTTACTTCTATTGGCTCAGTATTGCAGTATAAAACATAGGCTGCCTCTGCGGACGTTGACGAAACACAAATAGGCCTCATCCAAAGCGCCTCTTTTTTCTTTCTTTTTCTTTTCCTTTTTCCATTTTATTTCTTTCATTTTTTTCATCCTTTGCCTTTTCTTGTTTAATCTGCTTTCTTTTTTTTTTTCTTTTCTTTCTTTCATTTTTTCTCTTTTATTTTTATAAATTACTCATTTTTTTTCCTTTTATTTCTTTTTCTAACTTTTTTCATTTTTTTCTCTTTTTCTACTACACTCTACCCCGAGTGGCTCTTTGGCCTTTTACAAGGTGAAAATCATTGTAAAAGAAACTTCTTTTTCATTTTCTGTTTTTTAACTCTTCTATTTCATTTTTTGTGTTTCATTTTCACACATATTATAAGCTTTTTTCTTCCTTCTTTTAATTTTCAACCAATATAAAAGAACTACACTGAATTTCTTTCTGCGGTTGAGCAGTTGCCACCTAAAGCTATAGAACCGGTCGGTCTTGCTATTTACACATAGCTGGGGGGAGAAGAAGTGGATCTAGACCTTTTCCAAACGTATTAGCACATAAGTCAGTCAGTTATGTGCCATGCGTAATACACGCTTTTGATACATGACTGACGAGGCAGATTTTTCCCGCAGTAGGTTGCTATTTCTTTCTGCGTTAGACCAGTTGCCATTCAAGGTTATAGAACCCAGGCTATCTTGCTATTTACCCTGCCTGGGGGGAGAAGAAGTGGATTCATTCTTTTCCCAAACGTATTAACACGTCAGTTAGTCAACTACGTACCATGCGTGATCCGCGCTTAGGCGATCATGTATCTTTCGATACATGACTGACGAGGCAGTTTTTTCCTGCTGTAGGTTGCCATTTCTTTTTACAGTAGACCAGTTGCCATCCAAGGCTATAGAACCCAGGTTGTCCTGCTATTTACCCTTAAATGGGGGAGAGGAAGTGGATTCATACTTTTCCCAAGGGTGTTAACACCTCATTCATGTGCCATGAGTGATACACGCTTAGCCGACGATGTATCCTTCGATAAATGACTGACGAGGCAGATTTTTTTCCCACTGTAGGTTGCCATTTTTTTCTGCGGTAGACCAGTTTCCATCAAAGGCTATAGAACCTGGTTTGTCCTGCTATTTATCCATAGCCGGGGCGGGGGGGGAGGAAGAGGTTTCATACCTTTCTCGTAAGTGAATGTAATGAATTCGACTGGAATTCGAACTCGATTCTCCGATTCCTCAATCCGAGCCACTATCCATTACTCCACCGCACAGCATAGTTGCAGGATAAAACATAGGCTGCCTCTGCGGACGTTGACGAAACACAAATAGGCCTCATCCAAAGCGCCTCTTGGAAACGATCAACCATTTTTAAGATGGGATATCACACAAGTTTGAAGCTTGCCTTCTAGTCAAAAACAACTTGGATGATTTTATCTCTTTTTCATTCTTTTTTTTTGTTTCCTTTCTTCTGTTTTTACTTGTTTCTCTTTCATATTTTTCTTTCTTTTTATTCCTGTTTTCTTTTTTATTCATTTTTTCTGTCGTTTTTCCTCTTCGTATCCTTTTTCTTCTTTTCATTTTTCTGTCTTTTTACGTCGTATGCTTTCTGTTTGTTTCCCGCTTTACTCCAATTTTTACGTCTGTTCCTGAATCTGGGTTCATCAGGAAAAGAGGAAAGTAGTTTGCGCATGCGTCCCCTTGCGTGTGCGCATCTCCGTGTGTGTGAGTATATATGTTTTGCCGGGATGTGTTTATGCCTTCTTTTTTTTCTTTTTTTTTTTTTTTTTTTGGTGTGTGTGTGTGCAGAGGAAATACTGAAGTTATTTCGCCATAGAAGAGGTTTTAATATCTACTTAATAAATTCGACCTCTTCACTTCAGATAGCGTTTTGATCAACGTTTCTCAACCGGTGCGGTCGGGCGCATTAACACGCCCCGAAAAGTGACTAAATGCGCCCCTAGGTAATAGAAGAGAAATTTATGAATTAATACTTTTTTTTTTTAATTCTTATAACTATTATAAGCTAATAAAACCTTAAGATCTCGTAAAGTTACAGATGAAATCTCACAAGATCTGAACTTTGTAACTTGGGAGGAACATATTACATATTCTTTTTAAATAATAAAAACATAAAAATCTTTCAGTGACTATACTGAAATAACTAATGCGTTTTAAGTACCTTTTTAATTAGTAACCAAACTATTCCATAGTTTCTCTCCTAATTTGCAAAATCACAAATATAAAATTATTTTCAACTAGGTTGGCATCTCGGTCCCACCCTTTGACTGTCGAAACTTAAGTGCAGCCGTCTCTTCTACTCCAACAGCTTCTTATTTCGCACTTCCCATTTGTGAAACTCCCTTCCTCTTACTTGCTTCCCTGAGAGCTATAAACTTCAAATATTCAAATGTAATGTCAATTGACATCTTCTGATACCTTGATCTTATCTCCCGACCTTCTTTTTATCCTTTCATCAAACAACCCCTCTTTACTCTTGCTCCTAGTCTCTGTAACCGCTTGCAGGCTAGTGGCACTCCCGCCTTGCTTGGTGTGAAAAGCTTCAAAAATATTCTATAATATTGAAAAATACATTTCAAGAAAATGCAGTAGAGTACACATATGGACATACAAAGAATCTATATACATAATATGCCGCATATATATATATATATATATATATATATAAATATATATATATATATATATATATATATCTTATAATTGTCCCTGTTCTAATAACTCTCCTTTTATCACTTACACCTCTTTATATATTTTTAAAAAGTTTTTTAGGTTTTTTTTTTGTACAGATTTTTAATATAACTTGATTTAACATAAAGTTAAAAATGTATAATTTATTTCATCGTAATATACTTTTATATTTAAATATATTTTTATTCTTTAATATAATTATTTTAATTTTTATTCTTACTTAAATTTAATATAAATTATCTAAATGACTTATTTTTGATCTTTTAAATATATCTTATTTCTAAGTATAATTTATTATTCTTTTTTAAATAGCAACCTAAGCATATATATATATATATATATATATATATATATATATATAGAAAGAGAGAGAGAAATAATTAGGAGGATTTGAAATAATCATAATTAAGTAATTCATCTAGTCTAGAAGAAACCTCAACAGAAAGTACTGGACGGCCGTTTCGGCCTATATTTGCGACTCATCAGCAGTGCACAACCACTACCGAGAATTGAAACCCAAACAGTTACAATAGGAAGCAAACGCCATACCAACTGTACCAAGGGGCCTCGGTGACGAAGAGGTAACGAATTAGACTCGATATAGCGCCGCTCGATCACAAATTCCGTGGTGGAACTTCTCCGAGTTTCTTTTTACCCATAGGACCGTGCCTCCCCGATCTATCTATCTATCTATCTATCTATCTATCTATCTATCTATATATATATATATATATATATATATATATATATATATATATATATATATATATTTCTTTTTATCAAACTCCCTTTTCGGCACTCTTTTTAGTTTCAAATTAATACCCATTCTTCATATAACGCCAATTTAATGTCATATGGTTAATATCCGGGTTTAATTTTATAAAACCTCTTCCCTTTAAGACAAATAACTTCCTCCATCCCCTAATCATCGTCTCGGGCATTTCGTCTAACTGAAACATCGAAATGGAAAGATTTTGTATCAATTTTTTAACAGCTGCCAAAGTTAAATTACTAATTCCGACTCGAACTAATTCTGGATACCGGGGTTGAATAAGATTGACGTCTTTTTCGTCGCTTGAAATAGATCATTCCCCCGCATATGAGGTAAATTTTTATTTTGTTGTGTAATACTATATACATATATATATATATATATATATATATATATATATATATATATATATATTTTTTTTATGTAACAATTAAGGGGCAGTGTGCAAAATCCCGATGACCCATCCGGCGCCGTGTTAACTTGGTTCCGTTGACGCGTGCTGATATCAACTAGAGATGAGGGTTCACATGTATAACATGCAACATATACCTCCAAGAATGCTTTGTTCGTTTTTAGAAATTCATTTTCAAATTTAAAGATTATAATTTAAAAAAAAAAAAGGGGTGGGCAAAAAAATAAATAAATAAATAAATTTTAAAAATATATCTGATGATATGTTTCTCTTAGTACCCGTAATGTCAAATTTGACTGTAATAAGCAGACTCTGAAATTACAGATTCATTCTACCACTGTCAAAGATTACCCAGACCTTCCAAAGTTGACACAAAAATATTGAGCTTTGGCGACTTTTGCAGTAAACATAATTTGGTTCGTAAATATGTAACATTTATGAGGATATCTTTCCTTACGTGTTTATAAATTGTACAATGTTCAGTTATTAATGTTAACAACGAACTATTTTAAATTACAATATTGCACTTGGAATAAACGAAAATTTACTAACAATATAATACATATTACTTATAATACATTCCTTCTTACCGTCAAATTTGACATCACGGGTACACTAGTATAATTATAATTCTGCTTGTCCCTCCGTTCGTTAGTTAGCACGACCGTTACGCCCTGCCAATAGCTCATAAATAATGAACCATTATGACCGTTATGAACCGTTATGACCGCGTGAAAAGACGGAAATGGCATATCAGAAACTCTACTTGGTTTCAGGGAGAGAAAGAAAGAAAGAAAGACGTGTTTGACGTCCCCTGCTAATACCTCATAAATAATAGACTTTGATTTTCATTGCGTGGAAAGACATGTCAAACACATTGCTTGGTTTCAATAATAAAGAAAGAAAGAATGAAAGAAAGAAAGAAAGAAAGATGTGTTCAAAGTCCGTTTCAGGCAAATAGAAAAAGATGGAAATATCAGATCTTTTCACGATTGATATTGCAATATTTAACAATACGATAAGGGTGGGGGGTTGCTACGGATATTGTCGTAGAACTCACCATGGGTCTATTCAATGATTTAACTTAAAAATTAAGATTCATCAGAAAATTCAAATAGGAAAACCGTGCCCTTCATTACTTCCTTAGTTAGTTCGCACGACCATTACGCCCTGCCAATACCACTTTTTAATCGTTTCACTCCAAGTAAGGAGGTTACAGTGCGTGTAAATGAAAGAGAAGACCGAGAACAGTGAGGATTGAACGTACAAAAGATGAACGAGATTCAAGAAGGCAGAAGATGGCGATTGACTCTGCATTTAAATTTTTGAAGATTGTACGGATCAGGGAAGCAAGTAGACAAAAGGGAGTTCCACAGGTGGGAAGTGCGAGAAAAAATCTTGGACTAGAATCGGCAGCTGCATTTAGCTATTTCAACAGTAAAAGGGTTGAACTCATATGCCATCTAATCATGGCACCCAGGAAAAAAAGTTCGTCAGAGCAGTTTCCATGCTAATATTTATAGAAAAGACAAAGAGGAAGCCACATAGCCTTTGCATTGCTGACCCCACCGCCAAAAACTCGAGGAGATATAACTACGAAAGAATATAATTGTGATTATGCACTCATTTAAAATTTTTATATTCCATGGAGTTAAGAGGCCTCAAATCGATTAATTTCAATAAAAAAAAAATAAAATAAAATAAAATAAAACCTTGGAATTTGCACGGGTGCCGCTAGTGAATTATTTATTCCAGATGAAATACAACCTTCTACTAAAATTTAAAATTCTCCCCAGGGCTGTAGTTATTCTTCGAGTTCGCCATTAAGTTAAAAAACAAAAAAAGTTAGAGAAACATTGGTGTAGATAGCAAGCCTGCATTGTGCCAGAGAATGAAAAAGAAAATTTGATCCCGCTTGCCTTGGAATATTAGCTTTCCAATTTCTGCTTTCGACTCGTATCAAGGACCGTTCACAGGCGATCGTAAAAAAACGTAACAAGTTAGTTTTGTAGGCAGATCTTCGAAGTTTACAAATGTAATGGAAGATGCCAGACATGTAAAATGTTACTATGAGGAAAAGAAAATTGAATAATGTTGGCGAAATCAAATAACCGCCATTTTGATAACCTAATTTCGTTTTTTTTTATATTGTTTTAAGTTAACGAGACGTTTTTTTTTATTTTTACTCGGTTTGAAATTTTTCAAATAAAATGAAGAATAAAGAATAGTCAGCGCCAACATTTATTGACCAAATTTTCTGTTATTTTTGTTTGTTTTTCTTCTGTATTTTTTTCTCTTTGTTTCATTCCTTTTCGTTCTTTTTGAGTTTTTTTTTCTTGCGTTTTTTTTCTTTTTTATGTCCTTTTCCTTCTTTTATATTTCTTTCTTCTTTTTTCTTCATTTTTGATTCCTTTCCTCTTCTCTTTATATGTCTTCCTTTCTATTTCGTTTTTATTCTATCTTTTCTTTGTTTATAGATATTTTTTTCTTTTTACTCTTTTGACTTGTTATCATACGTATGCCTTTTGGTGTTAGATCTTTTTTTTTGTTTCTTTTATTCTTTAACATTTCCGTTTGCTTTCTTTTTGTCTTTTTCTCACATTTCCCCTCTTTTTCTTTCGTTTTTCATCTTTTTTATTTTGGGGGTTATTTTTTCTCTTATTGACTTACTTTTCTAGCCTTATCTACATAAATGACCTTCCTGACGCCATTAATTCCCAAGTTGTTATCTACGCGGATGACACCACAATTTATTCCTGCCTTAAAAACAAATCTAGTGCCACTGACAAAACTAACCTGGCCGTACGTCTCGAAAAGGACCTCCAATCGGTTGTGAACTGCGGCAGGAATTGGCTGGTCAATTTTAATGCTTCAAAAACAAGACTGCTCTCTATTAATCACTACAGAGATCCTTCCCTGCACTCCATTAGAATGTCTGACGCTCAACTTCTCGAGAGCAACACTCTGCGGCTGCTCGGTCTCTCGTTGACGGCTGACCTGAGATGGAACAAATACATTGAGTCAATAGCTTCGTCCACCGCAAGGAAAGTTGGCTCCATGTGCCGTGCCAGGAAATTTTTCTCCCCGGAATCGATCCTTCAAATCTACAAATCAACCATTCGCCCTTGCATGGAGTATTGCTGCCATATATGGTGTGGAGCCCCTTCTGTTTGGCTCGGGGTTCTTGATAGGCTCCAGAGGCGGATATGCAATATAATTGGCCCTGCCCTGTCATCCCACAGACGCGCCGTCGCCTCTCTCTGTCTGTTTTACAAATACTTTCATGGCAATTGCTCCGAGGAGCTGCATTCCCTGGTTCCCAGACTTCATGAGTTCAAGCGCCCTACGAGGCTGGCATCCCGCTCACACCCTTTCACTGTCAAAACTCCTAAATGTAGCCGTCTCTTCTACTCCAATAGCTTCATGTCTCGCACCTCTAACCTGTGGAACTCCCTTCCCTATTCCAGTTTCCCTGAGAGCTATAATCTCCAGCTATTCAAGTGTAATGTCAATCGACATCTCCAGTTGCCTTGATCTATCCACTACCCTTCTCCTCATCCTTTCTTCTATCACTATCTGATCTTGCTCCAAATTTTCTGTAACCCCTTGCGTCCTAATGGCTTCCCGCCTTGCTTGGGGTGAAACGCTTAAAAAAAAAGTTTCTCTGCCATGATCTTTACCTTTAACCCAACGTTAGCTGACATCGACCACCTACTTCCTGATTTCCGTCGTCTCTTTTTATTACAGCCCGGGAAGTTTCAAGAATTATCAAGAGTCTCGACTCAAAGAAGGCTATCGGTCCATATAAATTCCTTGTGACGGTCCTTAAGAATATTAACACAGAGTTATCCCCGATCATAGCGAAATAAATTAACCACTGCTTAAATGAGGAATCCTTCCCAAGTCTGTGAGAAGAAACAATTGGATGCCTGGTTTTCAAGAATACCGATGAGAGCCGATTTGCAAACTATTTTGAAGATATAATCAAGACTGAAGTAGGGACAACCTCTTGAGCAACAAACAGTACAGGTTTTGATCGGTTCAATCCACTGCTGATATCTTAATTGCGATTACTCAAAGAATCAGTGAGGCAACTGTTCAGACGAGCTAATTTCGCTGGTTCTCGGACTACATGTGAATTTAAGCGGGCTACCAGGCTGGCATCTCGATCCCACCCTTTCACTGTCAAAACGGTTAAATGTAGCCGTCTCTTCTACTCAAGCAGCTTCTTCTCCCGCACTTCCCGTCTGTGGAACTCCTTTCTCCTTACTTGCTTCCCTGATGACTATAATCTTCAAATATTCAAGTGTAATGTCAATCGACATCTGACCCCCTGAGCTTGTCCCCCGTCCTTCTCTGTATCCTTTCCTCAAACACGCCTCTTTACTCTTGTTCTCTATCCTCTGTAACCCCTTGCGTCTTAATGACACTCCCGTCTTGCTTGGGGTGAATTGCCTTAAAAAAGTCACCAGACATATCTCATGAACGATCGCATTAGTCGTTGTTCATGATGACAGTCGTCTTCGAGTATAGAATCCAGAGGTTAGCAGTGAATATTTCGAAGACAGTAGGGAAACGTTGTTCAGGTTAGCAGTGGCTATCCCGGTAAAGTAACAGAGCGTAGTTCGTTCTTCTGTTTCTCTTCGCCTGACAAGCTGGCACTGGACATTCGGATAGAGTAAACAAAATGGCCGCCTTTACACACAACGGATTGAATATTCTACGTCTTCTGATTGGTTAACCTTCTATTGGTGGACTATAAAGTGAGTCAAGTCATTTGTGCTAGCTCACTAGTTATATAATGTATCCAAAAATTGTAACATTAGATATATCAAATTCCTTTGACAAGGTGTAAGATAAAGGGTTATAAAATGCTTCTTAACGGGTAACCCCTGAAGGTAGTTGTTAACGGACAGTCCTCCGAGGCCCAAGCAATCAGTGCAAGCGACCCAGATGTTCGCTTTTTGGTCCAGCCCTCTTTCTACTTTAAATAAAGGGGCTGCCTGGGAGTATACTGCGATGATTTTTTTAATATTTATGCTGATGATACTTATGCAACTTAAAAGAAAACAAATACTCAAAAATAAAATTTATTTCATATTTGTAGAAGTGTTAATTTTTTTCTCTACATGATCGCCCACGTCCTGAAGGGACACGACACGTAGAAGAATGGTATTTTTCTGCGTGTATTTTTTAATTCTTTAACCCCTATGACTTAGCAGACATTTAATAATTTTAGACGCATTTGTTGGTAGTTTTTTTTTTCCTTGAGTGTAAATTTGAATTTCTTTTCAGAATTTTTCTATATAAATATAAATTTGTCTACTCTACATTATTCGGACTATTGTCCTCATCTTTGTGGCCATATTTATTACAATATTTCGGCTGTTGTACGCTCGGGCCTTCTTCGGGTGGTTGGAATGTTGAACTGAACCGTTTATTTCGCTCACTGGGGTAGACTGTTCTAGTTTCACGAGCCATGTTTTATGGATGTTAGTTATCTGTTATCTCCTGTTAATTTCCCTCTCCAAGTTCTCCACTGCCTTAACTCCAGGCACAGTGGTTAAAGGCGTTGGTTAGATCCAGTGACAGGACACAAAGACTGTGAGTTCAATACCCGGTTAAGGTAGTGGAGAACTTGGAGAGGGGAATTAACAGCAGATAACTGATAACGGATATGACACGTGGAACTAGAACAGTCTACCCTAGTGAGCGAAATAAAGGGTTCAGTTCGACATTCCAAAAACCTGAAGAAGGCCGGATGACAAAGATGAGGACAATAGTCAGAATAATGTAAATAGTGTACATAATACCTCATCTCAGAATTGTAGACAGATACTGAAAGGCCGAAACGTTGTAATAAATGTGGCGACAAAGATGGGGACAATAGTCAGAATAATGTAAATAGTGTACATAATACCTCATCTCAGAAATATAGACAGATACTGAAAGGTTGAAACGTTGTAATAAATACGGCAACAAAGATGAGGACAATAGTCCGAATAATGTAAATAGTGTACATAAGACCTCATCTCAGAAATATAGACAGATACTGAAAGGTTGAAACGTTGTAATAAATATGGCAACAAAGATGAGGACAATAGTCCGAATAATGTAAATAGTGTACATAACACCTCATCTCAGAAATATAGACAGATACTGAAAGGCCAAAACGTTGTAATAAATATGGCGTCAAAGATGATGACAATAGTCCGGATAATGTAAATACTGTACATAATACCTCATCTCAGAAATATAGACAGATACTGAAAGGCCGAAACGTTGTAATAAATATGGCGAAAAAGATGAGGACAATAGTCCGAATAATGTAAATAGTGTACATAATACCACATCTCAGAAATATAGACAGATACTGAAAGGCCGAAACGTTGTAATAAATATGGCGACAAAGATGAGGACAATAGTCCGGATAATGTAAATACTGTACATAATACCTCATCTCAGAAATATAGACAGATACTGAAAGGCCGAAACGTTGTAATAAATATGGCGAAAAAGATGAGGACAATAGTCCGAATAATGTAAATAGTGTACATATTACCTCATCTCAGAAATATAGACAGATACTGAAAGGTTGAAACGTTGTAATAAATATGGCAACAAAGATGAGGACAATAGTCCGAATAATGTAAATAGTGTACATAATATATCACAATTTTTTCAGTTTAAAATTAAAAATCATTTTATTTATTTTTCTTGTCATATTCTTTAACAGATATATATTTTCATCTGATGGCACTGCCATATCTATGAAAAGCATCTCCGCGGCCTTGTGGGTGATGAATTATTTCCCACTCTACAACCCCTTTCCTACAGACGAAATGTTGCAAGCATCTCGTTAGTATTTCCATGGCAAATGTTCAGACGAATTACATTCCTTAGTTCCACTAGTTCTGACACGTGTAAGACCACAATGTGAGTAGCATGGCGGGTCTTACACGTGTTCCACACGTGTAAGACCCGCCATGCTACTCACATTGTAGCGAACCACCCTTCGTATTCCATTAGTGACATGTAACTTCCACTCGAGCAGCTTCTCCCCACGAACATTGTGAAACCAACTCCCAAGAGGGTGCTTCCCAGATCACTACAATCCTAACCTGTTCATGTCTAAGGTTAACCGTTATCTTCCCCACATATTCCCATAAATTGTACTCTTTACTCTGTAACCCTCTACTTCGAGTGATTCTTGTGCTTTGTACGGGGCGAATATTGCGTAAAAAAATAAATACAAGTTTCAATTTCAAGATTTACTTGCCGTTTGGGTACTTCGACGTGATGTAATGGTTAGCAAGCTTGTCTTGTTAGATCAATAATGACTGAGTAGTGAGTTTGATCCTTACTGAGTGCTCTATACTTTCAGCCTTGTGCCACATCTAAGTTACGCTTAATCGCTATATTGTCCTATGTTTTAAAAAATTATTTTTATCTGATGTCGCTGTTATATATATATATATATATATATATATATGAGAAGGCGTGTTTTTTTGCGGGGGGGGTTGTTGTTGTTTTTAGTCTTTATTTACAATATCTGATCCGTTGGCATTTATATAACTGTTAATATGAATTAAATTTCTAAAGAATAGTGACCTTATGGCTTTCAAATTCCATAGTGAGGTTCAGCATATGGCGCATTGTAATACTGACATATCTTCGAGTGAATATATTGCCTAATTTTATCATGTCGATCTTTGTATTGCTTCGGTGTTAAGTCTGGAGCGCCAGACACTAATTGGTCAATAGTCTCGTGTTGTTCACATAATCTACATATTGGATCTGTGCCATTCTTTATTATGTTTACTTTGTAATTCCTAGTAAATAGGCTTTGGGCCTGTGCAGCCATTATAAATGCCTCCGTTTCTACTTTTAGCTCTGCACTGAGACTGTTTTGAGTTTATCGATATAAGCATCGTTACATCTGAATCGATGTACGGGTTTTCGTTGGCAGGTTTTTATTTTACTTTATTTTATTTTATTTCTTTTTGTTTTACCCCTGTGTTTCGGCAGCATTTTTAATAGTTTTAGATGCATTTGTTGGTAGCATTGGGGGGGTATTTATTTATTTCTAACAGTAATGTTGAGTTCTTTTGTTCTCTTTATACACGGAATATTTTTTGTAATTTCCATTTCTCGTGTCAGTTAACTTGTAGCATCCAGTCAGATGTCACTAAAGAAGAAGTTTTTAGACCAATTGTGGTCGCTTTGTACGTTAACTCAAAGTGAGGTGATTCTGGAGACTCGGAAGTCTTACCAGGATTCATTATTGTCAGCCACAATCTTAACAACATAAGGCTAAATGCAACCGTAAGTTATATCTTAATAGTTTCTTCTCTCGCACTTCTCACTTGTGAAGCTCTCTTCCGGCTCCGTGCTTTGCAGCCAACTTTAATCTGCAAAAATTTCAATGCAATGTCAATCGCTATCTATTGTCTTCATGATTACTCTTTTCACTTCCCGCTCGTTGGTAAAGTTTCTGTTACTAATTCTTCCACACCCACTAACCCCTTATTTCTTAGTGGCTTTAGTGCCTTGCTTGGGGTGAAAACTACAAGAAAGTAGAAAAGGAAAGCGAGAAGAGAGGACTGAACATCAATTGCAAACAGACGAATGCATGGTTGTCAGCAAAAGGAAAGTCCAACATGCAAATTACAAATTGGAGAAAATTTAAATATCTGAGAAGTGTTTTAACAGAGGAGGAAAGTGCGACATTAAAACAGGAGGCGCATTAAGATAACGAAAGATGCCTTCTAAAAGCTAAGCAAAGTATTAAGAAATCGAATATTCCAGTCCTATTAATATAGGCCCTCCTATAATATCAGTCCTCCTACATGGCAGTTAATACTGGACAATCTCCTCGCAGATTGTTATACTAGATCATACCTATTCTATTGTAAATAGACTCTCCCACAGATAATAAGTAGTAGAAGTAGCAGTCGCCAGGGCTCAGAGTGAGTTGTGTGAGTCAGTCGATGTCGGACATTAAAGTATGAGCCCCACAACTAGATTGCTGAGTCATTAACTATTATTTCAAGTTCCTAACGTTTTGTACGTCGAACCTAATTTAGGACCGACTTAGTGAAATACAAGCCTCCACTGTGAAAACTACTCTACAACACAGATGTAGAAGAAACTTGAAGCAACAGAAATGTGATCCTACAGAAGGATGCTGAGAATGCCGTGGACCGAACATGTGAGCAACGGCGAAGTTTTAGAAAAGGTGGAAGCAAAATCATACTTATTTACATTGTTCGGATTGTTGTCCTCACCTTTATTGCCATATTCACAACGTTGTACGCTCCGGCCTTCTTCAGCTGATTGAAATTTCGAACTGAACCCTTTATTTCGAACTAGCAGGAAAGATTGTTCTAGTTCCACGTGCCATGCCTCTTCCTGAAGAAGGCCGGAGCGTACAACGGCCGAAACGTCGTGAGTATGGCACTAAAGATGAGGACAACAGTCCGAACAATGTAAATAATTACAATACCTCAACTCATAAATATAGACAGAAAATGACACTTGTACTTAACACCAGAAAGGTACAGTTGAAATTTCTAGGGCTCGTAATGAGGAAGGAGGGCTTGGAAAATTTAACACTCACAAGAAATGAAAAGGCAAAAGGGACAAGAGAAAATAATATAAACATAAATATAGACATAAACTACCGAGAAAGATTGAGTAAATGGATGACAGAGCAAGGTTTAGTAAAAATAGCAAAAAAGAAAGATTAAGAGCTACAAAGTACAGGAAGTTGTGGAGAGCCGTAATCGGCAACGTTCTGAAGAGACACTGCACTTATAAGAAGAATAGTAATCACAAGGGATATCATCATAAGGATCAGATAGAAACATCTTAAATTTTTAAGATACATCATGAGGAAAGAATGCTTAGAGAATTTAATACTCACAGTATATATTGAAAGCAAGGGTAACAGGGAGAAACGGTGAGTAACCTGCTTCAAGCGTTTGAGTAACAATATGACCAGAAAAGAGAGTGATACTAAAGTGATAAGAGATACTTAAAGTTACAAAAGAGAGGAAGTCATGGAGGGTCATAATCATCAAAAGGAAAGAAGTAGCTGGTGACTTACACTCGAGATCAAGTAGGAGCAGCTTTCTGTAATACAACTGTGATAAAGTTTTATGCAATATCAGTCCTCCTCTGTGGTAAAGACAGCAGGACCATTTTCTCACATTTGAAGAGGAGACTCGGAGCTACAGAAGGATGCTGAGAATACCATGAACGGAACATGTAAACAACGAGGAATTTTTAAGGACAATGGAAACAGAAAGGACACTT
>CAHIKZ030000063.1:1492500-1660000 GCA_903632075.3 Acanthosepion pharaonis | reverse complement strand
TTGGTACTATCTATATTGTTAAATTTATGGTTTTTAAACGTTGTATCCACTTATTTTCATGGAACTCTAAAATCTTTCTAATGTTATCTGTTAAACAGTGCTCAATGTAAATTTACAGAGCATAAATATTATAAATTAACTGATTTAAAATATGGTTTCTTCCCTACACAGGAATTACCATGTTTCACAAACCGAATTTTAAATTCGCTTGAAGATGAAACAGAACTAATGCTTTTAATTTAATTATATAATTAAATTCGAAGTTTTTAGCTTCAGTTTTTGAAACATCGTAATTCCTGTGTAGCGAAGAAACCATATTTTAAATCAGTTAATTCATAATATATATATATATATATATATAAAATAGCTGGCCACTCGTATTGCAGACGTTCGCTCAGGCACATTTGTGTTTGCTCAACACCCACAGAGCCCACTGCAACTATGCTGAGCAGAGCTTAGTTACAGCTTCTAGGAGAGAGCGTGTTATCTAGCGTGATCAATAATTTGAACAAGGCAAGCCCGCTCAAGCTCACAGCCACGATGGCTTCGTGCAAAGAGTTCCGTCTACCCTATTTCACTCACAAGGCTTGGGTCAACCTTTCCAAAGATGTCGCACGCTGGAATTGACCTCGATCCAGTCCGATAACATCAAGAAGTCGCCTTCCTGACAAATCGATCATGATGAGATTCGAACCCTGGTCTCATGGTCAGAAAACAAACCTTCTAACCACTCGACCAGCAACAGTTCCCCTTTTATACAAGTTTTATTAAAACGACTGGCAATGCTGTTGTCGTTAAGCTTTTTATTTAATTTTTCTTGTGTCTTTTTCTTCTATTCTGAACTTAAATTATGTAGAAATTCTCTAAAATTCTAACTATAAAAGATAGCAATCTGTCTGTAATCCTGACAAAAATAAAAATAAAAATCTATTTACTAACCGAATAGATGTACAAAGTAGATATTTGGCTACATATTATCGTAAGTAATTAAGTCTTTATCTACTATATACTATTTCTTTGTGGATTTAATCAGTCTACTAACAGGGAGAAAGTCAAAGTTCATACACACTTCAGAGAGATAAATAATTGGATATTCTGAGTTGTGATGTTATAAATTTGTTTATCAAAGTTTCCGAAACACAAAGACTTACACCGCAGTAGTTCTGATTCTGTAAAAAAAAAAGTTTAATTAACTTTATAAATTTAGTTTAATTCTGCTTATTAATAAATATCTATATCACATACACACACATAAATATATATGAAGAAATATAGTTTCAAGATGTACTATATCTATGGGATAAAGTGCTCAATATCAGAGCGTATGTAAATATAAAAGTGAACATTGAAATCAACAACCAGAGGCGACAAATTGTTTCATGCCAGACGCAGTGAGGCTAGACGTCCGATTGCCTCTATCTAGTAACGAAACCCGACTGAATGGGCGTCAGTCGAATATTCTACCCCTAAACCGTTGGCGCACGACAGGGATGAAGCTGAATTTAAGCGTATTTATTTTTAGATAAATAAACAGTAACTGAGAGAACTAGATTCGCTTTACCGAAGAGTCTTGTATATATATATATATATATATATATATATATATATATATATAAAAAGAAACATAGAAGTCAACACTTTTGAGGCGACAGTCTGTTTCATGCTAGATGCAATCGTCAGGCCATCAACACACGGTCTATCTCTGATATTGAGCACTTTATCCCATAAATATAGCACATCTTAAGACTATATATATATATATATATATATATATATATATATATATATATATATATGAATGATATAATGAAATATGCATACACCTGTGTTCCCCCTCACTGGAATATGATTGGCTGGTGTCCATCAAAAATAGAGACGAACGTGTAGGTACGACAGTGTTTAATCCTATCGACGACGCCCTTTGGACTACGCCATTGGCTATTCTATTGGTCTACACCTATTACCTGCGACTACGACGAGTACCAGTCAATTACTGCTACCGTGTACTACTTGGTTATAGTAGCCAAAACCACTTAGCTACTTCGATCAAATATATCCCTTTTCGGGCCATATCAATATATATAGCATTATTTTCTTAGTGGTAAAGAATCTTATTATGGAAATAAAAATGCCAAGACGAGCTTTACCATTTCAACAAAAACAAAAAGAAAAAATTGAACACCCAACCGGTTTCGCTCTCACTCAACAGGGCTGAAATCGAGAGAATATTACAATATAAAATATAAAAACATGAGAAACATGTAATGAAATAAAGGCAGAACAAATAGATAGAAATAATGTCAAGCCCTAACAGGCATTCCCTCTGTTTACAGAGATAGGGCTGTCTGGACCTGACATAGATCGTTTCCAATGCCTTCGAATGTAATAAAGAGTAAACATGACTAAGGATGGAGAAAGTGTCAAGGCTGAAATTGGTGGCACAGCTTTGATTATTGATACGGTGCTCAGCTTTATTTCATTACATGCTTCTTATGTTTTATAGATTGCGTCTAGCAGGAAACAGCCTATCGCTTCTGAGTCTTGACATCAATGTTAATTTTTATACGCTACATTTAGCTGTTGCTCTCTGTCGAATGAAGATAACTCAGTGATAGAAACTGTAGACTGACACCAAATCGTTTGGGTTTCGATCCTGGCTTGAGATATTCGGATGCCTTGTCGCACTGAAGAGCTCTGATACAGCGAAACAGTACGAGTAAGCAAAATAACTAAATAAAGTGCTCAATACGTTAAGTAGAGCAGACATATATATATATATATATATATATATATATATATATATATATATATATATATACGCTTGTGCAAATTAATTGAAACAAAACGAATAATTCCGTTATTATTCACTTTTTTTTCGTATTTTTCCAATGAAACATGATCCAGCGCACATGTTAGTACTTTGTATGTCCATTCCACGAAGTTGTTATTTGCAGATTGACCACAGATTCTCTCCACTGGATTTAAATCAGGAGAGTTTCCGGGCTAGTCTATAGTACTTTCACTTGTTCACTGGTAGGGCTTGCCAGTATGTTCGTGCTGCGTTACAATTTTCGCACGTCCATCGTAGACAATGCCCGTAGGACAACTAATCGACAGTGGAGACAATAGTGTCTGGGCGTGATGGAAATCTTATGCACTCACGGATGATGCAATATTTTTCAAGGCCAAACAAACCCCGAAAATAGATTCATATTACTGCACACCACTGCAAATGACAATCGATTACACCTTGTCAATCCAGTGGGTCTAAAACTGATCGTATGGTGAAAGAAAGGAAACTAAAGCGGCTGTTTCAATTACTTTGCACAAGGGTGTAATGTCCTACCTTAAAGAAATAGGTTTATACCAAAACGTATACGTCCTGTGTAGAAGTCAAGTGACTTACCTGCCAACATGGCTGCCTTCTTCTGTTTCCTTGTAAAGCAAGTCAGCTGATTTTATAGGAGAGTGCCTAATACAACCAGTTATGTTGGTCCATTTTGCTAGAATGGATCTGCCCAATACATTTGCATGAGTGGTCTTTATTCACCCATATATTTCTCTATGAAATGACTCCAGGGAGTTTTTAGCTTTGGCTACAGTTGCCTACTTGTGTGTCAGACCACTGGCAAGCTAACCAATATTCTACATCCTGGTTATGACAAGAAACAACATCCGACAGCAAGGCCTCTGATCTGGAGGTTTTGCAGAGTGTGGCACGACCTTTTAATTGCTGTTGTTCTCAGGTGCACTCTGTTAGGATCCCAGCTATGAGGAAATAGTTAACCCCGAAACTGGGATCATAACGCCATGAAAGTATAAAGATAGATTTTTGTAGTAAACCAGACGGTAATGAATTATTGTTTTAAAGCGGTTAACAGGATGTATCGCTGACATAGCATCACAAATATATCCCGATGCCAAGTTAGATTATCGGATGACATTCTCTTCCTACCACTTTAACTATTACGAATTCTGTTTATCTTGTCGCAGTGCGCAACTATGAAGACAAGTTAATTGTGAAGTCCATAATCCTTTCCATGGCGGCATCGGGTTTTTGGTTAACTGATGGCTGATTCTCTAATTTCGACTTTAAGTCATTTTCCTGGCTTCTGAATTTCCCTTGAACTTGTTAACTGATGCCACAATAAATAAAGGTCTTTGTAAACTTCAAAGAAACGTTTTATTGTTTTTTGTTTTTTTTTTTCAAATGGAGAAAATGAGAGAAATGCTAAAATGGCTTCCTCAGAGATAGAAATTTATTGACAGAAAATCAAGTTCTTTATTTCTTGGTGAAGTCATTTTCAGAAATGTTAAAAATATCCGTGGATAAATTTGATAGCTAAACAAATTGTGTAGCACCTCACAAACACACACACACACACACACACACACACACACACACACACACACACACACACACACACACATATATATATATATATATATATATATATACGCACACACACACATACATACATATATATATATATATACGGAGAAATATAGTCTTACGGTGTGTTATATTTATGGGATAAAGTGCTCAATATCAGAGAGCGTGTGTGAATATAAAAGTGAACATAGACACTTAGAGGCGACAGTATGTTTCAAATTGTGTAGCACCTCATATATATATATATATATATATAAGAAATAAGAGAAATAATAGATGGGGTAAGAATCCACAGTTCTTCGCATTTATTTTTTAAAAAGCGCTCAATACAAAGTAGAGTAAAATATTATTATAACATTTATTATGATAAAAATGTTTTATTTAGGAAATATGAAAGCAAGTCGTTACCTCTTTTCAAAGTTAAAAAGGGAGGGTCTTTCAAATTTCCCAAATAAATCATTTTTATCATAGGTTTTCTACCATCACCTGAAGAGGAACCATTACAGTTTCGAAACATGAAAGTTTTTGTGTAGCGATGTAAAATGTCTTTATTGTAATCTATTATAATAAAAATAATATAATATATATATGACAAAAATATAGTTTTAAGGTATGCTATATTTATGGGTTAATATCCTCAGTATGAGGGATAGAGCTTATGTAAATATAGAAATGGACATTGAAGTCAATACCCAGAGGTTTCAGGACATGACGATTGCGTTTAACATGAAACAGGTTGTCGTCTTTGGCTCTGGGTATTGACTTCAATGTCCATTTCTATATTTACATAAGCTCTATCAATGTCGTTTTGTCAGAAAGGTGATTTCTTGATGATATTGGTCTGGAGGAGGCGATCCTAGCGTGAAAAGAGCTTGAAAACCTATGCCACGGGTTGACTCAAGCCTTGTGAGTGAAATTGGGTAGACGGAACCCTTGGGAGTTGTCGGTGGTTGTGCTAGCACGAAGTGACAAGTCATTGTGACCGAGGGTTTGAGCGTGCTAGCCTTGTTCAGGTCATGGATCACGGGTCCACTCAGCATGGTTACAGTATAATCCACAGATGGGTGTTGATGTGTTGAAAAAACACAAATGTGCTTGAGCAGGCGTCTGCAATGGGGATTAGCTAACTGCTCCAGTCGACAGGCATATATATATATATATATATATATATATATATATATATATAAAGAAATATAGTCTTAAGGTGTGCTATATTTATGGAACAAAGTGCTCAATATCAGAGATAGAGCGTGTGTAAATATAAAAGTGAACATAGAAGTCAACACTTAGAGGCGACAATCCGTTTCATGCTATATGCAATCGTCAGGCCACATATGCTGTTATTTTTCTCGGCTATTTATATATATGCGGGTTAGTGGTGCATTGTGGGTATTCTATTATGGCGGTTATTTTACCGGAAGTCGTTTGTTTATTTATTTGGGTCAAATTATATTGCTCGTTTTTATTTTTATTTTTATTTTTTTGTTTCTTATTTTATTTATTTATTTATTTATTTATTAACGTAGTAAAAATTTGTTTATAACAAAAAAATGAAAATAAAGCTTCTTATTTTTTTTCTTTTTGAGATTTGAATAATTTCTCATAATAATTCATAGAGTTTAGAACAATAATCCTCAACAGAATGCAGAAAGCACAGTACGGCCTTTTCGTCATTTCTTGGGACTCACTACCAAGACTCAAACTTGTGAATGTGTGTGTGTTTTGTATGTCTAGAATAGGATTCAAAATTCAAAGTTTCCTCTTGGGGCCGATTGCGGTGGGTTACGTATGCCTGGATAAGTATCACAACCAGAATTAGGGAAGCTGAGAATTTTTTTATTGTTTCCTCCTGTGATCAGAGTAGCAATATATATATATATATATATATATATATATATATATATATATATATATATATATATATATATAGTATACAAATGAGAAAATGAGAAAAGTGCTGATTTTTACACTATTTTATTTTTAAAACAAAGAGACAGAGAGGAGAGGGAGAGAGAGCTATTAATTGATATAGATAGATTGTGTATTTAGATAGATAGATAGATAGATAGATAGATAGATAGATAGATAGATATGATTTAAGTCAGATAGATGTTAATTCAGTGATAGATAGAAATTAAGTTGTATAGATATGAATTAAGTGATATATATATATATATATATATATATATATATATATATATATAAATATTCATAAATTTATAAAGGTGAATTTAAGCGTATTTATTTTTAGATGAACAAACAGTAACTGAGAGAACTCCATTCACTTTACCGAAGCGTCTTGTATATAATATATATATATATATATATATATATATATATATATATTCATACACGTTTCATTAAATAATATAGACAAGTGTTGTCTATTTATTTTATGTAAATTCTTTTCATAACGTCTGATAAGCTTAATAACACTATCATTAAACGAAGAAAGAAAATCACAATATTGATCCATATTTTTTAATCCAATCTAAGCTTTCAGCCTACATAAGCCATTATAAAAGATGTCAATTACTGTACAACATATTAAGCAATGTACGGACAAGACAGTGATGATAGTCTGTGATTGTTTACATGGATGATTTCCTAGCAACAATAAACACGTGCATATAAGACGCTAGAAGCGAAAATTAGTAAAATTTAAGCTAAATGCGTGACCTCTCCGAGTCCGAAAAAGAGCAAATTGTTGGAGCTCGCATGGCTGGAGCCTCAATCACTAAGGTTGCTGAACTGTTTGGTTTTTCAAGAGCTACCATATCAAGAACACTGATGCAATTCAAGAAACAGGGCCTCTAGCAACCGTAGCAATTCGGGTTGGACTTGCAAACTTACTGACAGGGACTGACGTGCATTGAAACGCAATGTGGCAAAAAATCATCGGACAAATGCAGCTAAAATGACTGCTGAGTTGAATAATCATCTGAATAGTTCAGTTTCTACTAAAACTGCTCCATAAGGCTGCATATCATGGAAGAGCCTCTGTGAGGAAACGTCTTCTCTCCACTCGCAACATTCAAAAGAGGTTGAAGTGGTGCAGAGATCACAATGCCTGGTCTGCAGACCAATGGAAGCAAGGCATATTCTCAAACAAATCCAGTTTTTCTCTTTTCCCAACGTCAGGGCGAGTTTATATGTGGAGGCAGCCCAAAGAAGCTTACAACCTGACTGCCTTCTTCCAACAGTGAAGCATGGAAGTGGATCAGTGATAGTTTGGGCCACCATATCATGGAAATGTCTCAGTCCAATAGTTGCCCTGCATGGTAGAATCAACAGCAAAGATTACCTGAACATTTTGGGAGATCATGTTCATCCAATGGCCAAGACTTTATTCCCTGATGGTAACTGCATCTTCCAAGACGATAATGCTTCAATACATACCGCTCGAGTGGTTAAGAATTGGTATGAAGAGCATGAAAGTGAGCTAGAACACATAGAGTGGCCTCCCCAATCTCAAGATATCAATATTATTGAACATTTGTGGTGCACTTTGGAGCAACAAGTTAGGAGCCGCTATCCTCCACCGTCGTGTCGTAAAGAGCTGGAGAAGGTTTTAATGGAAGAATGACTGAAAATTCCTCTGGATGAAGTCAGGAAGCTGTATGATTCCATTCCTAGACGTATTAAAGATGTCTGTGAGGCTAAAGGAGGAACAACTCCTTGAATTTAACAAGTGTTCCAATTATTTTGTCCAACCCCTGTATATATATATATATATATATATATATATATATATACACAGTAGGGGGAAATAAATATTCATACACTTGAAAAATTGTATTTTTATAAATGTAAAAGCCTTAAATAAAACAAATCTCGGCACATTTTATGTATAAAGATACATACTATTAAAAAATAATAATAAACTTAATTAATTCTTATTCTAACGGAAATGAATGCATTTTTTTAATTCTAACTGGTGAAAAAAGTATTCGTACAAATCAATTATTAGAATAAAATAATCAATTAATTATGAAAAAAGTATATTCTAGAATGTTCCAGTAATGTTATCAGTAATTATAGTTAACGCTATTAGCCATTATCAGAGCATTCTGCAATTTCTAGTCTTACGAGAAGGTTCTAACAATGCCTAAAGGTAAAGAATTGACTATTTCACAAAAACAACACATTTTGTCTCTTTGGAAAGATGGGAACAGTTACAGAACGATTTCTAACAACCTGAATATTCCTTTTACTATAATTGCTTCGTTCATTGCAAGGTTTAAAACTCGTAACAGCGTCGAAAACCAAAGACGAATAGGTGCTCCGAGGAAGATTTCTCTAAGATCAGCAAGGATATTAGGACGCCAGATCCAACAAAATCCACAGGTTACCCGAGAAGAGCTGCAGAAACATTTTCGGGCATTAGGGATTAAAGTAACCAAGCGTACAATAAGTAATGAACTACACAAAAACAGTTTGAAATCACGCATCTCAAGGAAGACTCCACTCCTCTTGAAACGACACAGAGATGCTAGGCTAAATTTCGTTAGAGAGCATAAGGATAAAGAATATTCGTTTTGGGAAAAAGCA
The DNA here is from genome assembly GCA_903632075.3 of Acanthosepion pharaonis. Lineage (NCBI taxonomy): Eukaryota > Metazoa > Mollusca > Cephalopoda > Sepiida > Sepiidae > Acanthosepion > Acanthosepion pharaonis. Next base: position 1,651,056 of record CAHIKZ030000063.1, on the reverse strand, counting down.
CTATGAACAGATGAAACTAAAATAGAGTTGTTTGGTCATAATTATCGAAATCATGTGTCGGGGAAGGACGGTGAAGCCTACTTACCAAAAAACACGTTTCCAACTGTAAAGTTTGGTGGTGGCAGTATCATGATCTGGGGCTGTTTTTTTCTGCAAAAGGTGTTGGCAGAATATAAATAATAGATTGCAAGATGAATGCCGAAAGATACCAGAAAATCCAGCAAGACAATTTAATGCGTTCTGTTGAGAGACTTCGGCTACCTCCTGATTGGGTTTTCCAATTGGATAATGATCCTAAGCATACCGCTAGATCTACAAGGAAATGGTTAGCTGAAAGTAACGTTGATGTCTTGCAATGGCCGAGTCAGTCCCCAGACTTGAACCCAATCGAGAAGTTATGGCGATATTTGAAAATTCAAATTGGGAAAAGAGCACCAAAAATATCAGGAATTTGAAGACAATATGCCAAGAAGAATAGGACAAAATACCACTCAATGTGTGCAAATCATTAGTTGAGACGTACAGGTATAGACTGGTAGCTGTTGAACTCAATAAAAGATATTCCACAAAGTATTAAATTAAGTTGAAATGTTTTTTGTTTTGTATGAATACTTTTTTCATCAGTTAAAATGGAAAAAATGCATTAATTTCTGTTAGAATAAGAATTGATTAAGTTTATTACTATTTTTTAATAAAATGTATCTGTACACATAAAATGTATCAAAATTTGTTTTAGTTAAGGCTTTTACATTTATAAAAATTCAATTTTTCATGTGTACGAATATTTATTTTCCCCCACTGTATATATTACAGCAAAAAACAACAAAAATTACCTGTTTTGTTTTTTCTGTAAAAATACATATGCTCTGTTATAATAAATAGATCAATATATCTGTGGATCATTTTTAATAATTAATAGTACTGGAATCCACTTGGATTATATACCAACGGATCGATTACCTATATATATATATATATATATATATATATATATATATATATATATATATATATATATGTATGTATAATTACTAATATTTCAAGAAGTCTTTTTATCTGTTATATCAGATATGACTTAAGTTTAGGCCTTGGAATTAGAATCTTAATTTTAATATTGATATCTCTAAGATTCGATCATGGACATTTTTATTTCATAGCATATTATCATGACATAGAAAGGCCTTGGCGCCATCGTCATATAAAGTTTGAGTTATTTTTGATATCCAAGTAATAGCTTTTGGGAGATCAAGAGAAAAAACGGGGAAAAAAATTCACAATGTTTGGAGATAACTTTTAAAATGCTTAAACCGCCTCCATGTTCGATTTTGATTGGATGGGGTTCCATATGTCTTTAGGTGTATTTTTGCATTCTTTTTATCCAATCACATACGCTTCTCCAGTGGGACCTTCGGGAAAGATGACTTTCCTGCTGTACAAAATCAAAACGGATAGGCGTTGGATACGCAAATTTCGGTCTTAATCTATCTTGTCAATCGACCTTAATATAATTGATCTCGTTTTTAAGAAGCGAAGAGATTCAGATGAAATAGACAATTTGGCGAAGCTGATCGTCGTCAGGTAACTTCATCCCAACTCAGCAGGTAACACTATCGACAAAGCTCAACATTATTACTTTTATTTATTTATTTATAAAGAATTTTCAAGATTACAGAAAAAATTACAATAATGTTTACCCTGTTTAAGGCCCAAGAACAACTCGAAGTAGAGCGTTAGAGAGTAATGGGTACCGCCCCAAGCAAGGAGATAATGCCATCAAGAAGCAAGTGGCCACCGGAAGTGAAAGGGAAAGAAACATCCTTCAAATGACCACCATTTTCCTGCTCTCAAATACAGGCTCTTTTACACAGCATTTTCCTGCTCTCAAATACAGGCTCTTTTCCACAGTATTTTCCTGCTCTCAAATACAGGCTCAGCATTTTCCTGCAAAACATTTTTTCTGCTTTTCCTGATCTCAAATACAGGCTCTTTTCACAGCATTTTTCTCTGCTACAGGCAAACAGCATTTTCAGGCAGGCTTTTCCACAGCATTTTCCTGCCTCAAATGCAGTATTTTCCTGCAAATACAGGCTCTTTTCCACAGCATTTTCCTGCTCTCAAATACAGGCTCTTTTCCCACCAAATACAGGCTCTTTTCACAGCATTTTCCTGCTCTCAATACAGGCTCTTTTCCACAGCATTTTCCTGCTCTCAAATACAGGCTCTTTTCCACAGCATTTACCTGCTCTCAAATACAGGCTCTTTTCCACAGCATTTTCCTGCTCTCAAATACAGGCTCTTTTCCACAGCATTTTCCTGCTCTCAAATACAGGCTCTTTTCCACAGCATTTTCCTCCTCTCATATACAGGCTCTTTTCCACAGCATTTTCGGCTCTCAAATACAGGCTTTTTCCACAGCATTTTCCTGCTCTCAAATACAGGCTCTTTTCCACAGCATTTTCCTGCTCTCAAATACAGGCTCTTTTCCACAGCATTTTCCTGCTCTCAAATACAGGCTCTTTTCCACAGCATTTTCCTGCTCTCAAATACAGCATTTTTCCTTTTCCTGCTCTCAAATACAGGCTCTTTTTCCACAGCATTTTCCTGCTCTCAAATACAGGCTCTTTTCCACAGCATTTTGCCTCAAATACAGGCTCTTTTCTCAAAATACAGGCTCTTTTCCACAGCATTTTCCTGCTCTCAAATACAGGCTCTTTTCAAATTTTCCTGGCTCAAATCCACAGCATTTTCCTGCTCTCAAATACAGGCTCTTTTCCACAGCATTTTCCTGCTTTCAAATACAGGCTCTTTTCCACAGCATTTTCCTGCTCTCAAATACAGGCTCTTTTCCACAGCATTTTCCTGCCAAATACAGGCATTTTCCACAGCATTTCCTGCTCTCAAATACAGGCTCTTTTCCACAGCATTTTCCTGCTCTCAAATACAGGCTCTTTTCCACAGCATTTTCCTGCTCTCAAATACAGGCTCTTTTCCACAGCATTTTCCTGCTCTCAAATACAGGCTCTTTTCCACAGCATTTTTCCCTGCTCTCAAATACAGGCTCTTTTCCACAGCATTTTCCTGCTCTCAAATACAGGCTCTTTTCCACAGCATTTTCCTGCTCTCAAAACACAGGCTCTTTTCCACAGCATTTTCCTGCTCTCAAATACAGGCTCTTTTCCCACAGCATTTTCCTGCTCTCAAATACAGGCTCTTTTCCACAGCATTTTCCTGCTCTCAAATACAGGCTCTTTTCCACAGCATTTTCCTGCTCTCAAATACAGGCTCTTTTCCACAGCATTTTCCTGCTCTCAATACAGGCTCTTTTCACAGCATTTCCTGCTCTCAAATACAGGCTCTTTTCCACAGCATTTTCCTGCTCTCAAATACAGGCTCTTTTCACCACAGCATTTTCCTGCTCTCAAATACAGGCTCTTTTCACAGCATTTTCCTGCTCTCAAATACAGGCTCTTTTCCACAGCATTTTCCTGCTCTCAAATACAGGCTCTTTTTTCACTCAAATACATTTTTTCCTGCATTTTCCTGCTCTCAAAGGCTCTTTTCCACAGCATTTTCCTGCTCTCAAATACAGGCTCTTTTCCACAGCATTTTCCTGCTCTCAAATACAGGCTCTTTTCCACAGCATTTTCCTGCTCTCAAATACAGGCTCTTTTCTGGCATTTTCCTGCTCTCAAATACAGGCTCTTTTCCACAGCATTTTCCTGCTCTCAAATACAGGCTCTTTTTTTCACAGCATTTTCCTGCTCTCAAATACAGGCTCTTTTCCCAGCATTTTCCTGCTCTCAAATACAGGCTCTTTTCCACAGCATTTTCCTGCTCTCAAATACAGGCTCTTTTCCACAGCATTTTCCTGCTCTCAAATACAGGCTCTTTTTTCCACAGCATTTTCCTGCTCTCAAATACAGGCTCTTTTCACAGCATTTTCCTGCTCTCAAATACAGGCTCTTTTCCACAGCATTTTCCTGCTCTCAAATACAGGCTCTTTTCCACAGCATTTTCCTGCTCTCAAATACAGGCTCTTTTCCACAGCATTTTCCTGCTCTCAAATACAGGCTCTTTTCCACAGCATTTTCCTGCTCTGAAATACAGGCTCTTTTCACAGCATTTCCTGCTCTCAAATACAGGCTCTTTTCCACAGCATTTTCCTGCTCTCAAATACAGGCTCTTTTTCCACAGCATTTTCCTGCTCTCAAATACAGGCTCTTTCCACAGCATTTCCTGCTCTCAAATACAAGGCTCTTTTCACAGCATTTTCCTGCTCTCAAATACAGGCTCTTTTCACAGCATTTTCCTGCTCTCAAATACAGGCTCTTTTCCACAGCATTTCCTGCTCTCAAATACAGGCTCTTTTCCATTTCCTGCTCTCAAATACAGCATTTTCCTGCTCTCAAATACAGGCTCTTTTCACAGCATTTTCCTGCTCTCAAATACAGGCTCTTTTCACAGCATTTCCTGCTCTCAAATACAGGCTCTTTTCCATTTTTTTCTGCTCTCAAATACAGGCTCTTTTCACAGCATTTTCCTGCTCTCAAATACAGGCTCTTTTCCACAACATTTTCCTGCTCTCAAATACAGGCTCTTTTCCACAGCATTTTCCTGCTCTCAAATACAGGCTCTTTTCCACAGCATTTTCCTGCTCTCAAATACAGGCTCTTTTCCACAGCATTTTCCTGCTCTCAAATACAGGCTCTTTTCCACAGCATTTTCGTGCTCTCAAATACAGGCTCTTTTCACAGCATTTTCCTGCTCTCAAATACAGGCTCTTTTCCTGCATTTTCTGCTCTCAAATACAGGCTCTTTTCCACAGCATTTTCCTGCTCTCAAATACAGGCTCTTTTCCACAGCATTTTCCTGCTCTCAAATACAGGCTCTTTTCACAGCATTTTCCTGCTCTCAAATACAGGCTCTTTTCCACAGCATTTTCCTGCTCTCAAATACAGGCTCTTTTCCACAGCATTTTCCTGCATTTTCTTTCGCTCTCAAATACAGGCTCTTTTCACAAATACATAAATTTCCTGCTCTCAAATACAGGCTCTTTTCCACAGCATTTTCCTGCTCTCAAATACAGGCTCTTTTTCCACAGCATTTTTCTCTCTCTCAAATACAGGCTCTTTTCACAGCATTTTCCTGCTCTCAAATACAGGCTCTTTTTTTCCACAGCATTTTCCTGCTCTCAAATACAGGCTCTTTTCCACAGCATTTTCCTGCTCTCAAATACAGGCTCTTTCCACAGCATTTTCCTGCTCTCAAATACAGGCTCTTTTCACAGCATTTTCTGCTCTCAAATGAGGCTCTTTTCCACAGCATTTTCCTGCTCTCAAATACAGGCTCTTTTCCACAGCATTTTTCCTGCTCTCAAATACAGGCTCTTTTCCACAAATAAAAGGCATTTTCCTGCTCTCAAATACTTTTCTCTTTTCCACAGCATTTTCCTGCTCTCAAAATACAGGCTCTTTTCCAATACAGCATTTTCCTGCTCTCAAATACAGGCTCTTTCCACAGCATTTTCCTGCTCTCAAAATACAGGCTCTTTCCACAGCATTTTCCTGCTCTCAAATACAGGCTCTTTTCCACAGCATTTTCCTGCTCTCAAATACAGGCTCTTTTCATTTTCCTGTCTCAACATTTTCCTGCTCTCAAATACAGGCTCTTTTCACAGCATTTTTCCTGCTCTCAAATACAGGCTGCCTGCTCAAATACAGGCTCTTTTCAACAGCATTTTCCTGCTCTCAAATACAGGCTCTTTTCCACAGCATTTTCCTGCTCTCAAATACAGGCTCTTTTCCACAACATTTTCCTGCTCTCAAATACAGGCTCTTTTCCACAGCATTTTCCTGCTCTCAAATACAGGCTCTTTTTCCACAGCATTTTCCTGCTCTCAAATACAGGCTCTTTTCCACAGCATTTTCCTGCTCTGAAATACAGGCTCTTTTCACAGCATTTTCCTGCTCTCAACACAGGCTCTTTCACAGCATTTTCCTGCTCTCAAATACAGGCTCTTTTTCCACAGCATTTTCCTGCTCTTAAATAAAAGGCTCTTTTCCACAGCATTTCCCTGCTCTCAAATACAGGCTCTTTTCCACCATTTTCCTGCTCTCAAATACAGGCTCTTTTCCACAGCATTTTCCTGCTCTCAAATAAAGGCTCTTTTTCCACAACATTTTCCTGCTCTCAAATACAGGCTCTTTTTCACAGCATTTTTCTCCGTTCTTTTCACTGCATTTCCTGCTCTCAATACAGGCTCTTTTCCACAGCATTTTCTGCTCTCAAATAAAATACTTTTTCCCATTTTCCTGCTCTCAAATGAGCTCTTTTCACAGCATTTTCCTGCTCTCCAAATACAGGCTCTTTTCACAGCATTTTCCTGCTCTCAAATACAGGCTCTTTTCCACAGCATTTTTCCTGCTCTCAAGCAAGGCTCTTTCCACAACATTTTCCTGCTCTCAAATACAGGCTCTTTTCCACAGCATTTTCCTGCTCTCAAACAGGCTCTTTTTACAGCATTTTCCTGCTCTCAAATACAGGCTCTTTTCCAACATTTTCCTGCTCTCAAATACAGGCTCTTTTCCACAACATTTTCCTCTCAAATACAGGCTCTTTTCCCACAGCATTTTCTGCTCTCAAATACAGGCTCTTTCCACAGCATTTTCTGCTCTCAAATACAGGCTCTTTTCAAATTTTTCCTTTCAAAACAGGCTCTTTTCCAACATTTTCTGCTCTCAAATACAGGCTCTTTTCCACAGCATTTTCCTGCTCTCAAATACAGAGCTCTTTTCACAGCATTTTCCTGCTCTCAAATACAGGCTCTTTCCCACAGCATTTTCCTGCTCTCAAATACAGGCTCTTTTCCTGCTCTCAAATACAGCATTTTCCTGCTCTCAAATACAGGCTCTTTTCACAACATTTTCCTGCTCTCAAATAGGTTCTTTCAGGCATTTCCTGCTCTCAAATACAGGCTCTTTTCCAGCATTTCCTGCTCTCAACACAGGCTCTTTTCCACAGCATTTTCGGCTCTCAAATACAGGTTCTTTTCACAGCATTTTCTGCTCTCAAATACAGGCTCTTTTCCACAGCATTTTCCTGCTCTCAAATACAGGCTCTTTTCACAGCATTTTCCTGCTCTCAAATACAGGCTCTTTTCCCACAGCATTTTCCTGCTCTCTCAATACAGGCTCTTTTCCACAGCATTTTCCTGCTCTCAAATGGCTCTTTTTCCACAGCATTTTCCCTGCTCTCAAATACAGGCTCTTTTCCACAGCATTTCCTGCTCTCAAATACAGGCTCTTTTTCACAGCATTTCCTGCTCTCAAATACAGGCTCTTTTTCACAGCATTTTCCTGCTCTCAAATACAGGCTCTTTTTCCACAGCATTTTCCTGCTCTCAAATACAGGCTCTTTCCACAGCATTTCCTGCTCTCAAATACAGGCTCTTTTTCCACAGCATTTCCTGCTCTCAAATACAGGTTCTTTTCCACAGCATTTTCCTGCTCTCAAATACAGGCTCTTTTCCACAACATTTTCCTCCTCTCAAATACAGGCTCTCTTTTCCACAGCATTTTCCTGCTCTCAAATCAGGCTCTTTTCACAGCATTTTCCTGCTCTCAAATACAGGCTCTTTTCCACAGCATTTTCCTGCTCTCAAATACAGGCTCTTTTCCACAGCATTTTCCTCCTCTCAAATACAGGCTCTTTTCCACAGCATTTTCCTGCTCTCAAATACAGGCTCTTTTCCACAGCATTTTCGGCTCTCAAATACAGGCTCTTTTCCACAGCATTTTCCTGCTCTCAAATACAGGCTCTTTTCCACAGCATTTTCCTGCTCTCAAATACAGGCTCTTTTCCACAGCATTTTCCTGCTCTCAAATACAGGCTCTTTTCCACAGCATTTTCCTGCTCTCAAATACAGGCTCTTTTCCACAGCATTTTCGGCTCTCAAATACAGGCTCTTTTCCACAGCATTTTCCTGCTCTCAAATACAGGCTCTTTTCCACATTTTCCTGCTCTCAAATACAGGCTCTTTTCCACAGCATTTTCCTGCTCTCAAATACAGGCTCTTTTCCACAGCATTTTCCTGCTCTCAAATACAGGCTCTTTTTCACAGCATTTTCCTGCTCTCAAATACAGGCTCTTTCCCACAGCATTTTCCTGCTCTCAATACAGGCTCTTTTCCACAGCATTTTCCTGCTCTCAAATACAGGCTCTTTTCCATTGCATTTTCCTGCTCTCAAATACAGGCTCTTTTCCACAACATTTTCCTGCTCTCAGGTTTTTTCAGGCTCTTTTCACACAATACATTTTCCTGCTCTCTCAAATACAGGCTCTTTTCCACAGCATTTTCCTGTCTCAAATACAGGCTCTTTTCCACAGCATTTTCCTGTACAGCTCTTTTTCTCTCCACAGCATTTTCCTGCTCTCAAATACAGGCTCTTTCCACAGCATTTTCCTGCTCTCAAATACAGGCTCTTTTTCCACAGCATTTTCCTGCTCTCAAATACAAAGCTCTTTTTCCAGCATTTTCCTGCTCTCAAATACAGGCTCTTTTCACAGCATTTTCCTGCTCTCAAATACAGGCTCTTTTCACAGCATTTTCCTGCTCTCAAATACAGGCATTTCCTCTCAAATACAGGCTCTTTCCCCAGCATTTTTCCTGCTCTCAAATAAGGCTCTTTCCACAGCATTTTCCTGCTCTCAATACAGGCTCTTTCACAGCATTTTCCTGCTCTCAAATGCAAACTCTTTTCACAGCATTTTCCTGCTCTCAAATAAAGGCTCTTTTCAAATACAGGCATTTTCCTTTCTCTCCAAATACAGGCTCTTTCCATTTCTGCTCTCTCAAATACAGGCTCTTTTCACAGCATTTTCCTGCTCTCAAATACAGGCTCTTTTCACAACATTTTCCTGCTCAAATAAAGGCACTTTTCACAACATTTTCCTGCTCTCAAATACAGCTCTTTTCACAGCATTTCCTGCTCTCAAATAGGCTCTTTTCCATTTCCTGCTCTTCAAATACAGACTCTTTTCACAGCATTTTCCTGCTCTCAAATACAGCTCTTTTCACAGCATTTCCTGCTCTCAAATACAGGCTCTTTTCCTGCTCTGGCTCTTTTCACAGCATTTTCCTGCTCTCATACAGCCTTTTTCACAACTCTTTTATTTTCCTGCTCTCAAATACAGGCTCTTTTTCACAACATTTTCCTCAAATACAGGCTCTTTTCAAATTTCCTGCTCTTTCCCACAGCATTTCCTGCTCTCAAATACAGGCTCTTTTCCCAGCATTTTCCTGCTCTCAAATGCAGTTTCTTTTCCACAGCATTTTCTGCTCTCAAATACAGGCTCTTTTCTACATTCCTGCTCTCAAATACAATTCTTTTCCACAACATTTCCTCCTCTCAAATACAGCTCTTTTCACAACATTTTCCTGCTCTCAAATACTAGGCTCTTTTCACAGGCATTTCCTCTCTCAAATACAGGCTCTTTTCCACAGCATTTCCTGCTCTCAAATACAGGCTCTTTTCCACAGCATTTTCCTGCTCTCAAATACAGGCTCTTTTCCAGCATTTCCTGCTCTGGCTCTTTTCAAATATTTCACAGGTCAAATGCAGCTCTTTTCTAGCATTTTCCTGCTCTCAACAGGCTCTTTCTTTCCACACATTTTCCTCCTCTCAAACAGGCTCTTTTTCACAGCATTTTCCTGCTCTCAACACAGGCTCTTTTCTCACAAATGATTTTCGGCTCTCAATACAGGCTCTTTTCCACAGCATTTTCCTGCTCTCAAATACAGTTTCTTTTTTCCACAGCATTTTCCTGCTCTCAAATACAGGCTCTTTTTTCCACAGCATTTCCTGCTGTCAAATACAGGTTCTTTTCCACAGCATTTTCTGCTGTCAAATACAGGCTCTTTTTTCAGCATTTTCCTGCTCTCAAATACAGGTTCTTTTCCCACAGCATTTTCCTGCTCTCAAATACAGGCTCTTTTCCACAGCATTTTTCAGCTCTCAAATACAGGCTCTTTTTCACAGCATTTTCCTGCTCTCAAATACAGGCTCTTTTTACAGCATTTTCCTGCTCTCAAATCTCTTTTCCACAGGCATTTTTCTGCTCTCAAATACAGGCTCTTTTCACAGCATTTTCCTGCTCTCAAATACAGGCTCTTTTCCACAGCATTTTCCTCATCTCAAATACAGGCTCTTTTCCACAGCATTTTCCCTGCTCTCAAATACAGGTTCTTTTCCACAGCATTTTTCCTCCTCTCAAATACAGGCTTTTTCAGTTTCCTGTGCTCAAATAACAGGCTCTTTTCACAGCATTTTCCATCTCTCAAATACAGGTTCTTTTCCACAATTTTTCCATCTCTCAATACAGGCTCTTTTCACAGCATTTCCTCCTCTCAAATACAGGCTCTTTTCCACAAATACAGGCTCTCTGGCATTTTCCTGCTCTCAAATACAGGCTCTTTTCACAGCATTTTCCTGCTCTCAAATACAGGTTCTTTTTCAGCATTTTCCTGCTCTCAAGGTTTTTCTCTTTTCCCTTTTGGCTCTCAAATACAGGCTCTTTTTCCAGCATTTTCTCTCTCAAATACAGGCTCTTTTCACAGCATTTTCCTCTCTCAAACACAGGCTCTTTTTCCACAGCATTTTCCTGCTCTCAAATACAGGCTCTTTTCCCTAGCATTTCCCTGCTCTCATACAGGCTCTTTTCCACAGCATTTTCCTGCTCTCAAATACAGGCTCTTTTTCACAGCATTTTCCTGCTCTCAAATACAGGCTCTTTCCAGCATTTTCCTGCTCTCAAATACAGGCTCTTTTCCACAACATTTCCTGTGCTCTCAAATAAAATCTTTTCACAGCATTTCCTGCTCTCAAATACAGGCTCTTTTCCATTTCCTGCTCTCAAATACAGCTCTTTTCCATTTTCCTGCTCTCAAATACAGGCTTTTCACAGCATTTTTTTCTGGGCTTTTCCTGCTCTCAAATACAGGTTCTTTTCCACAGCATTTTCCTGCTCTCAAATACAGGCTCTTTTCCACAGCATTTTTCCTGCTCTCAAATACAGGCTCTTTTCCACAGCATTTCCTGCTCTCAAATACAGGCTCTTTTTCACAGCATTTTCCTGCTCTCAATACAGGCTCTTTTCACAGCATTTTCCTGCTCTCAAATACAGGCTCTTTTTCCCTTTTTCTGCTCTCAAATACAGGCTCTTTCCACAGCATTTTCCTGCTCTCAAATACAGGCTCTTTTTTCCACAGCATTTTCCTGCTCTCAAATACAGGCTCTTTTCCAGCATTTTCCTCCTCTCAAATACAGGCTCTTTTCCACAGCATTTTCCTGCTCTCAAATACAGGCTCTTTTTCCAATTTTCCTGCTCTCACAGGCTCTTTTCCACAGCATTTTCCTCAGCTCTTTTCACACAGGCTCTTTTCCACAGCATTTTCCTGCTCTCAAATACAGGCTCTTTTCCACAGCATTTTCCTCCAAAATACAGGCTCTTTTCCACAGCATTTCCTGCTCTCAAATACAGGCTCTTTTCCACAGCTGCTCTCAAATGAGCTCTTTTCCACAGCATTTTCCTGCTCTCAAATACAGGCTCTTTTCCACAGCATTTTCGGCTCTCAAATACCAGCTCTCTTTCCCCCTTTTCCTCCTCTCAAATACAGGCTCTTTTCCACAGCATTTTCCTGCTCTCAAATACAGGCTCTTTCCACAGCATTTTCCTGCTCTCAAATACAGCTCTTTTCCTTTTCCTGCTCTCAAATACAGGCTCTTTCCACAACGCATTTTCACTCAAAGCCAGGCTCTTTCACACAACATTTTCCTGCTCTCAAATGCAGGCTCTTTCCCAGCATTTTCCTGCTCTCAAATACAGGCTCTTTTTCCACAGCATTTTCCTGCTCTCAAATACAGGCTCTTTTCACAGCATTTCCTCTCAAATACAGCTCTCTTTCACAGCATTTCCTGCTCAAAGCCAGGCTCTTTTCCACAGCATTTTCCTGCTCTCAAATACAGGCTCTTTCCCCAGCATTTCCTGCTCTCAAATACAGAGCTCTTTTCACAACATTTCCTGCTCCTAAATACAAACTCTTTTCACAACATTTTCTCAAATCCTCTACTACAGATTTTCCTTTCAAGCACTCTTTCTAACATTTCCTGCTCTCAAATACAGGCTCTTTTCCACAACATTTCCTGCTCTCAAATACAGGCTCTTTTCCACAGCATTTTCCTGCTCTCAAATACAGGCTCTTTTCCCAACATTTTCCTGCTCTCAAATACAGGCTCTTTTCACAGCATTTTTCCCTTCTCAAATACAGGCTCTTTTCCACAGCATTTTTGCTGCTCAAATACAAAGCTCTTTTCCCACAACATTTTCAGCTCTCAAATACAGAGCTCTTTTCACAACATTTTCTGCTCTCAAATGAGCTCTTTTCACAGCATTTTCCTGCTCTCAAATACAGGCTCTTTTCACAGCATTTCGGCTCTCAAATACAGGCTCTTTTCCCTTTCCTGCTCTCAAATACAGGCTCTTTTCCACAACATTTTTCCTGCTCTCAAATACAGGCTCTTTTCACAGCATTTTCCTGCTCTCAAATACAGCTCTTTTCCCACAGCATTTTCCTGCTCAAATACAGGCTCTTTTTCACAACATTTTCCTGCTCTCAAATACAGCTCTTTTCCACAGCATTTCCTGCTCTCAAATACAGGCTCTTTTCCCACAGCATTTTCATGCTCTCAAATACAGGCTCTTTTTCACAGCATTTTCCTCTCAAATACAGGCTCTTTTCACAACATTTTCCTGCTCTCAAATACAGGCTCTTTTCCCCAGCATTTTCCCGGCTCTCAAATACAGGCTCTTTTCACAACATTTTCCTGCTCTCAAATACAGGCTCTTTTCCACAACATTTTCCTGCTCTCCAAGTAGGCTTCTTTTTCCCCAGCATTTCCTGCTCAAATACAGGCTCTTTTCCACAGCATTTTCCTGCTCTCAAATACAGGCTCTTTCACAACATTTTCCTGCTCTCAAATACAGGCTCTTTTCCACAACATTTCCTGCTCTCAAATGAGCTCTTTTCATTTTCCTCTCAAATAGGCATTTCCTGCTCCTCCTCTCCAGGCTCTTTTTCCACAGCATTTTCCTGCTCTCAAATACAGGCTCTTTTCCCAACATTTTCCTGCTCTCAAATACAGGCTCTTTTTCACAGCATTTCCTCCTCTCAAATACAGAGCTCTTTTCACAACATTTTCCTGCTCTCAAATACAGACTCTTTTCACAGCATTTTCCTCTCAAATAAAGGGCTCCCCTTCATTTCCTGCTCCTCAAATACAGGCTCTTTTCCAGCATTTTTCTGCTCTCAAATACAGGCTCTTTTCCACAACATTTCCTCCTCTCAAATACAGGCTCTTTTCCACAACATTTTCCTCCTCTCAAATGCAAACTCTTTTTCACCTTTTCAGCTCTCAAATACAGCTCTTTTCCACAGCATTTTCTCAAATGCTCTCAAATTTTCTGGCTCTTTTCCACAGCATTTCCTGCTCTCAAATACAGGCTCTTTTCCACAGCATTTCCCTGCTCTCAAATACAGGCTCTTTTCCACAGCATTTTCCTGCTCTCAAATACAGGCTCTTTTCACATTTCCTTTTCTCTCAAATAGAGCTCTTTTCCACAGCATTTTCCTGCTCTCAAATACAGAGGCTCTTTCCACACATTTCCTGCTCTCAAATACAGGCTCTTTTTCCACAACATTTTCCTCCTCTCAAATACAGGCTCTTTCCTTTTCCTCTCTCAAATACAGGCTCTTTTCCACAGCATTTTCGGCTCTCAAATACAGGCTCTTTTCCTGGCATTTTCCTCCTCTCTCAAATACAGGCTCTTTTTCCACAGCATTTCAGCTCTCAAATACAGGCTCTTTTTCACAGCATTTTCGGCTCTCAAATACAGGCTCTTTTCCACAGCATTTTCCTGCTCTCAAATACAGGCTCTTTTTTTACAGCATTTTCCTGCTCTCAAATACAGGCTCTTTTTTTTCCACAGCATTTCCTGCTCTCAAATAGCTCTTTTCCCACAGCATTTCCTGCTCTCAAATACAGGCTCTTTTCCACTCTCAAGCATTTTCCTTTCCTGCTCTCAAATACAGGCTCTTTTTCACAACATTTTCCTGCTCTCAAATACAGCTCTTTTCCACAGCATTTTCCTGCTCTCAAATACAGGCTCTTTTCACAGCATTTTCCTGCTCTCAAGCTGGGCTCTTTTCCACAGCATTTTCCTGCTCTCCGTACAGGCTCTTTCACAACATTTTCCTGCTCTCAAATACAGGCTCTTTTCACAGCATTTTCCTGCTCAAATACAGGCTCTTTTTTCACAACATTTTCCTGCTCTCAAATACCAGGCTCTTTCTGGCATTTCGGCTCTCAAATACAGGCTCTTTTCACAGCATTTTCACTCTCTCAAATACAGGTTCTTTTCCTAGCATTTCCTCCTCTCAAAACAGGTTCTTTTCCACAGCATTTTCCTGCTCTCTCAAATAGGCTCTTTTCCACAGCATTTTCCTGCTCTCAAATACAGGCTCTTTTCACAACATTTTCCTGCTCTCAAATACAGGCTCTTTTTTCTGCTTTTTCCTGCTCAAATACAGGCTCTTTTCACAACATTTCCTGCTCTCAAATACAGGCTCTTTCCCACAGCATTTCCTGCTCTCCAAATCAGGATTTCTTTTCCACAGCATTTCCTGCTCTCAAATAAGGCTCTTTCTGTTTGCTCTCAAATCCCACAACATTTTCCTGCTCTCAAATAAAGCTCTTTCACAGCATTTCCTGCTCTCAAATGACTTCTTTCACAGCATTTTCCTGCTCTCAAATACAGTTTCTTTTCACAGCATTTTTCTCATCTGCTCTTTTCAAATTTCTCTCAATACCAGTTCTTTTCCACAGCATTTCAGCTCTCAATACAGGCTCTTTTCCACAGCATTTTCTGCTCTCAAATACAATCTTTCTTTTCCTGCTCTCAAATACAGCATTTTCCTGCTCTCAAATACAGGCTCTTTTTTCCACAACATTTTTCGGCTCAAATACAGGCTCTTTTTCCAGCATTTTCGTTTTCCTGCTCTCTTTTCAAATTTTCCTGCTCTTTTACAGCATTTTCCCTGCTTTCCTCTCTCAAATACAGGCTCTTTTCCACAACATTTTCCTGCTCTCAAATACAGGTTCTTTTTCACAACATTTTCTCCTCTCAAATACAGGCTCTTTTTCCACAGCTTTTCCTCTCTCAAATACAGGCTCTTTTCACAACGCATTTCCTGCTCTCAAATACAGGCTCTTTTCACAGCATTTTCCTGCTCTCAAATACAGGCTCTTTTCCACAGCATTTTCCTGCTCTCAAATGCAGGCTCTTTTTAGCATTTCCTCCTCTCAAATACAGGCTTTTCCCACAGCATTTTCCTGCTCTCAAATACAGGCTCTTTTCCACAGCATTTTCCTGCTCTCAAATACAGGCTCTTTTCCACAACATTTCCTGCTCTCAAATACAGGCTCTTTCCAGCATTTCCTCCTCTCAAATACAGGCTCTTTTCCAGCATTTTCCTGCTCTCAAATGAGCTCTTTTTCACAGCATTTCCTGCTCTCAAATACAGGCTCTTTTCATTTCGGCTCTCAAATGCTCTTTTCCTTTTCGCTCTCAAATACAGGCTCTTTTCACAGCATTTTCCTGTCTCAAATACAAGCTTCTTCACAACATTTTCCTCCTCTCAAATACAGCTCTTTTCCACAACATTTTCTGCTCTCAAATACAGCTCTTTTCCCACAGCATTTTCCTGCTCTCAAATACAAATTCTTTCTTTCATTTTCGCTCTCAAATACAGGTTCTTTCCACAGCATTTTCAGCTCTCAAATACAGGCTCTTTTCCACCCAGCATTTTCCTGCTCTCAAATACAGAGCTCTTTTCCACAGCTTTTTCCTGCTCTCAATACAAGGCTTTTTTCCCACCTTTTCCTGCTCTCCAAATACAGGTTCTTTTCCCCAGCATTTTCCTGCTCTCAAATACAGGCTCTTTTCCCAGCATTTTCCTGCTCTCCAAATACAGGCTCTTTTCCTGCAGCATTTCCCTGCTCTCAAATACAGGCTCTTTTCACAGCATTTCTGCTCTCAAGTAAAGGCTCTTTTTCAACATTTTCTGCTCTCAATACTCTTTTCACAGCATTTCCTGCTCTCAAATACAGTTTCTTTTCCACAGCATTTTCCTGCTCTCAAATGCAAGTTCTTTTCCACAGCATTTCGGCTCTCAAATACAGAGCTCTTTTTTCGCGTTTTTCCTGCTCTCAAATACAGGCTCTTTTCCACAGCATTTTCCTGCTCTCAAATACCAGGTTCTTTTCCACAGCATTTTCTCAAATGCTCTTTTCAAATTTTCAGAGCTCAAATTTTCACAACATTTTCCTGCTCTCCTCTCCAAATTTCTTTTCCACAGCATTTCGGCTCTCTCAAATACAGGCTCTTTTCCCACAGCATTTCCTGCTCTCAAATACAGGCTCTTTTCCACAGCATTTTCGGCTCTCAAATACAGGCTCTTTTCCACAGCATTTTCACTGCTCTCAAATACAGGCTCTTTTTTCACAGCATTCTTTTCCTGCTCTCAAATACAGGCTCTTTTCCACAGCTTTTCTTTCAAATACAGGCTCTTTTCACAGCATTTTCCTGCTCTCAAATACAGGTTCTTTTCCACAGCATTTTCCTGCTCTCAAATACAGAGTTCTTTTCACAGCATTTTCGGCTCTCAAATGACTCTTTTCTTTTCCTGCTCTCCAGCATTTTTTTCGTGCTCTCAAATACAGTTCTTTTCACAGCATTTTCCTGCTCTCAAATACAGGCTCTTTTCACAGCATTTTCCTGCTCTCAAATACAGGTTCTTTTCACAGCATTTTCCTCTCTCAAATACAGCTCTTTTTCACAGCATTTCCTCCTCTCAAATACAATCTCTTTTCCCACAGCATTTTCCTGCTCTCAAATACAGTTCTTTTTTCACAGCATTTCCTGCTCTCAAATACAGGCTCTTTTCACAGCATTTTCCTGCTCTCAAATACAGGCTCTTTTCCACAGCATTTTCCTGCTCTCAAATACAGGCTCTTTCCACACAATTTTTCACAGGCTTTTTCACAGCATTTTCGGCTCTCAAATACAGGCTCTTTCCACAGCATTTTCCTGCTCTCAAATACAGGCTCTTTTCCACAGCATTTCCTGCTCTCAAATACCAGGCTCTTTTTCCACAGCATTTTCCTGCTCTCAAATACAGGCTCTTTTCCACAACATTTTCGGCTCTCAAATACAGGCTCTTTTCCACAGCATTTTCCTGCTCTCAAATACAGGCTCTTTCTGGCATTTTCCTGCTCTCATATACACTCTTTTCACAGCATTTTCCTGCTCTCAAATACTTTCTAGGCTCTTTCTTTTCCACAGCATTTTCCTGCTCTCAAATGGGCTCTTTTCTTTTTCATTTTCCTCTCTCAAATACAGGCTTTCTTTTTTCACTCTCAGCATCTTTTTCGGCTCTCAAATACAGGCTTCTTTTCCACAGCATTTTCCTGCTCTCAAATACAGCTCTTTTCCACAGCATTTTCCTCCTCTCAAATAAAGCTCTTTTTCACATTTTCCTGCTCTCATATACAGCTCTTTCACAAGCATTTTTGCTCTCAAATACAGTTCTTTTCCTGGCATTTTCCTGCTCTCAAATACAAGTTCTTTTCCAACATTTTCCTCCTCTCATATACAGGCTCTTTTCACAACATTTCCTGCTCCTCAAATCAGGCTCTTTTCACAACATTTCCTCTCTCAAATGAGCTCTTTTCACCACTTTCCTGCTCTCAAATACAGGCTCTTTTCCCACAGCATTTTCCTGCTCTCAAATACAAACTTTCCACAGCATTTTCCTCCTCTCAAATACAGGCTCTTTTTCACTGCATTTCCTCTCAAATACAGGCTCTTTTCACAGCATTTTTCTGCTCTCAAATACAGACTCTTTTCCACAGCATTTCGGCCTCTCTCAAATACAGGCTCTTTTCCACAGCATTTTCCTGCTCTCAAATGCAGGCTCTTTCCACAGCATTTTCCTCCTCTCAAATACAGGCTCTTTTCCACAGCATTTTCCTGCTCTCAAATACAGGCTCTTTTTCCCACAGCATTTTCCTGCTCTCAAATGCAAGAGCTCTTTTCACAGCATTTTTCTGCTCTCAAATACAGTTCTTTTCCACAACATTTTCCTCTCTCAAATACAGGTTCTTTTCCACAGCATTTTCTGCTCTCAAATACAGGCTCTTTTCACAGCATTTTCCTGCTCTCAAATACAGGCTCTTTTCCACAGCATTTTTCCTGCTCTCAAATACAGGCTCTTTTTCACAACATTTTCCTGCTCTCAAATACAGGCTCTTTCACAGCATTTTCCTGCTCTCCAATACCTTTTTCACAGCATTTTCCTCTCTCAAATACAGCTCTTTTCCACAACATTTTCAGCTCTCAAATACAGGCTCTTTTCACAGCATTTTTTGCTCTCTCAATACTGGCTCTTTTCCACAACATTTTCCTGCTCTCAAATACAGGCTCTTTTCCTGACATTTTCCTGCTCTCAATCCAGGCATTTCTCTCTCAAATACAGGCATTTCCTCCTCTCCTTATACAGGCTCTTTCCACAGCATTTTCAGCTCTTTTCACAAATTTTCACAGCTCTTTTCACAACATTTCCTGCTCTCAAATACAGGCTCTTTTCACAACATTTTCCTGCTTTCAAATACAGCTCTTTCCACAACATTTCCTGCTCTCAAATACAGCTCTTTTTTCAGCATTTTCGGCTCTCAAATACAGCTCTTTTCCATTTCCTGCTCTCAAATTTTTCCACTTTTCGGCTCTAAAATACAGAGCTCTTTTCCACAGCATTTTCCTGCTCTCAAATACAGGCTCTTTTCCACAGCATTTTTCCTGCTCTCAAATGCAGACTCTTTCCCACAACATTTCCTCTCTCCAAGCTCTCTTTTCCAAACATTTCAGCTCTCTTTCCACAACATTTTCGGCTCAAATACAGGCTCTTTTCACAGCATTTTCCTGCTCTCAAGGCTCTTTTTCCACAGCATTTTCACTCCTCTTTCACAATTTTCGGCTCTCAAATACAGGCTTTTTCACAGCATTTTCCTGCTCTCAAATGAGCTCTTTTCACAACATTTTCCTGCTCTCAAATACAGCTCTTTTCCCACAGCATTTTCCTGCTCTCAAATACAGCTCTTTTCCACAACATTTTCCTGCTCTCAAATACAGCTCTTTCCACAGCATTTTCTGCTCTCAAATACAGGCTCTTTTCTGTTTCCTGCTCTCAAATGCAGGCTCTTTTCCTATTTCCTTTTCCTCTTTTCACAACATTTCTCAAATACAGGCTCTTTTACAACCATTTTTTCCTGCTCTCAAATACAGGCTCTTTTCTTTTCAGCTCTCAAATTCTTTTTCCTGCTCTCAAATACAGGCTCTTTTTCCACAGCATTTCATTTCTCAAATACAAGGCTCTTTTCCCCATTTCCTGCTCTCCAAATACAATCTTTTACTTTCCTGCTCTCAAATACAGAGCTCTTTTCCTCTCAATACAGTCTCTTTTTACCTGCTCTCAAATACAGCTCTTTTCACACAGCATTTTCCTTCTCAAATACAGGCTTTTCTTTTTCACAGCTCTTTTCCCCATTTTTCGGCTCTCAAATACAGGCTCTTTTTCCACAGCATTTTCACTTTCTCAATACAGCTCTTTCCACAGCATTTTCCTGCTCTCAAATACAGCTCTTTTCCCAACATTTCCTGCTCTCAAATGAGGCTCTTTTCCACAGTTTTCGGCTCTCAAATACAGCTCTTTCCCACAGCATTTTCTCCTCTCAAATACAGGCTCTTTTCACAACATTTTCGTCTCTCAAATGATTTCTTTTCCAGCATTTCCTGCTCTCAAATACAGGCTCTTTTCCACAGCATTTCCTGCTCTCAAATACAAGGCTCTTTTCACAGCATTTTCCTCTCTCAAATACAGTCTCTTTTTTTCCAGCATTTCGTCTCTCAAGCCTGGCTCTTTTCCACAGCATTTTTCTGCTCTCAAATACAGGTTCTTTTCCACAGCATTTTCCTCTCTCAAATACAGGCTCTTTTCACAACATTTTCCTCCTCTCAAATACAGTCTCTTTTCACAGCATTTTCGTCTCTCAAATACAAGTCTCTTTTTCACAGCATTTCGTCCTCCAAATACAGTCTCTTTTCACAACATTTTCTCTCTCAAATACAGTCTCTTTTCCACAGCATTTTCGTCTCTCAAATACAGACTTCTTTTCCACAGCATTTCCTGCTCTCAAATACAGTCTCTTTTCACAGCATTTCGTCTGCTCTCAAATACAGGCTCTTTTCACAGCATTTTTCGGCTCTCAAATACAGGCTCTTTTTCCCAGCATTTTTCGTCTCTCAAATACAAGGCTCTTTTCCACAGCATTTTCCTCCTCTCAAATACAGGCTCTTTTTCACAGCATTTTCCCTCTCTCAAATGCAATCTTTCACAGCATTTCGAGCTCTCAAATACAGGTTCTTTTCCCCAGCATTTTCTGCTCTCAAATACAGGCTCTCCACAGCATTTTCCTGCTCTCAAATACAGGCTCTTTCCCAGCATTTTCGGCTCTCCAAATACAGGCTCTTTTTCACAGCATTTTTTCCTGCTCTCAAATACAGGCTCTTTTCCACAACATTTTCCCTGCTCTCAAATCTTTTCAGGCTTTCTTTTCTCAAATACAGCATTTTCCCAGCTTTCTCAAATACAGGCTCTTTTCCACAACATTTTGCTCTCTCAAATACAGGCTCTTTTCACAGCATTTTCTGCTCTCAAATACAGTTCTTTTCCCAGCATTTTCCTGCTCTCAAATACAGCTCTTTTTCCATTTTCCAACCTAAATACAGCTCTTTTCCACAGCATTTTCCCTGCTCTCCAAATGAGCTCTTTTTTCACAGCATTTTCTCTCCTCTCCAAATTTCCTCTCAAATACAGGCTCTTTTCCCCAGCATTTTCGTCTCAATACAGGCTCTTCACAGCATTTTCCTCCTCTCAAATGCAGGCTCTTTTCCCAGCATTTTCTGCTCTCATACAGGCTCTTTTCACAGCATTTTCCTCCTCTCAAATACAGTCTCTTTTCACAGCATTTTCTGCTCTCAAATACAGGCTCTTTTTCCACAGCATTTTTCCTGCTCTCAAGCCAAGTCTCTTTTCACAACATTTTCCTGCTCTCAAATACATTTCTTTTTTTCACAACATTTTCCTGCTCTCAAATACAGTTCTTTTCAACATTTCCTGCTCTCAAATACAGGCTCTTTTCACGGCATTTCCTGCTCTCAAATACAGCACTCTTTTCACAGCATTTTCCTGCTCTCAAATACAGGCTCTTTTCCACAGCATTTTCATGCTCTCAAATACAGGCTTTTTCACAGCATTTTCTCCTCTCAAATACAGCTCTTTTCACAACATTTTCCTCCTCAAGCTCTTTCAAATTTCCTGCAGGCTCTTTTTCAGCATTTTCCTGCTCTCAAATACAGGCTCTTTCACATTTTCCTGCTCTCAAATAAAGCTCTTTTCCACAACATTTTCCTGCTCTCAAATACAGGCTCTTTTTCCACAGCATTTTCCTGCTCTCAAATACAGGCTTCTTTTCCAGCATTTTCCTGCTCTCAAATACAGGCTCTTTTCACGGCTCTCAAATACAGGCTCTTTCTTTTTTCCTGCTCTCAAATTCTTTTCACAACATTTTCGTCTCTCAAATACAGGCTCTTTTCCACAGCATTTCCTGCTCTCAAATACAGTCTCTTTTCCCACAGCATTTTCGTCTCTCAAATACAGGCTCTTTTTCCACTCTCCGTCGCATTTTCCTCATTTCTCTCAAATACAGGCTCTTTTTCCACAACATTTTCTGCTCTCTCAAATACAGGCTCTTTTTTGGCATTTTCCTGCTCTCAATACAGGCTCTTTTCACAGCATTTTCACTCTCAAATACAGGCTCTTTTCACAACATTTCCTGCTCTCAAATACAGGCTCTTTTCTACAGCATTTTGCTCTCAAATACAGGCTCTTTTCCCACAACATTTTCTGCTCTCAAATACAGGCTCTTTTCACAGCATTTTCCTGCTCTCATATAGGCTCTTTTTCACAACATTTTCCTGCTCTCAAATACAGGCTCTTTTTCACAGCATTTTCCTCCTCTCAAATACAGGCTCTTTTCAGAGCATTTTCCTCCTCTCAAATACAGGCTCTTTTCACAGCATTTTCCTCCTCTCAAATAGGCTCTTTTCCACAGCATTTCCTGCTCTCAAATACAAGCTCTTTTCCACAGCATTTCCTCCTCTCTCATACAGCTCTTTTCCACAGCATTTCCTGCTCTCAAATACAGGCTCTTTTTCCCACAGCATTTTCCTGCTCTCCAATACAAACTCTTTTCACAACATTTCGGCTCTCAATGCAAGCTCTTTTCCACAACATTTCCTCTCTCTCAAATACAGTCTCTTTTCCACAGCATTCGTCTCTCAAATACAGGCTCTTTTCCCACAGCATTTTCCCCCTCTCAAATACAATCTCTTTTCGCAGTTTTCTGCTCTCAATACAGGCTCTTTTCCCCAGCATTTTCCTCTCTCAAATACAGGCTCTTTTCCCACAACATTTTGTCTCTCAAATACAGGCTCTTTTCACAGCATTTCCTGCTCTCAAATACAAATTCTTTTCCACAACATTTTTCCTCTTCAAATGCAGAGCTCTTTTCCACAGCATTTTCTGCTCTCAAATACAGGCTCTTTTCCACAACATTTTCCTCTCTCAAATGGGCTCTTTTTTCACAGCATTTCGTCTCTCAAATACAGGCTCTTTCCTGGCATTTTCCTCCTCCAAAATACAAGCTCTTTTCCACACAACATTTTCTCCTCTCAAATACAGGCTCTTTTACAACATTTTCCTCCTCTCAAATACAGTCTCTTTTCCAACATTTCGTCTCTCAAATACAGGCTCTTTTTTCCACAGCATTTTCCTCTCAAATGCAGGTTCTTTCCACAGCATTTTCCTGCTCTCAAATACATTCTTTTTCACAACATTTTCTGCTCTCCAATACAGCTCTTTTTTCACAGCATTTTCCTGCTCTCAAATACAGGCTCTTTCCCTTTTTCCTGCTCTCAAATACAGGCTCTTTTTCACAGCATTTCGGCTCTCAAATACAAGCTCTTTTTCCGCTTTTCCTCCTCTCATATACAGGCTCTTTTCACAGCAGCATTTCCTCCTCTCAAATGCAGGCTCTTTTCACAGCATTTCGGCTCTCAAATACAGGCTCTTTCCACAGCATTCCTCCTCTCAAATGGCTCTTTCCAGCATTTTCCTGTCTCAAATACAGGCTCTTTTTCACAACATTTCCTGCTCTCAAATCTGGCTCTTTTCACAGCATTTTCCTGCTCTCAATACAGGCTCTTTTCCACAGCATTTTCAGCTCTCAAATACTGGCTCTTTCCCACATTTTTCTGCTCTCAAATACAGGCTCTTTTCCACAGCATTTCCTGCTCTCAAATGGCTCTTTTCCACAGCATTTTCCTCCTCTCAAATACAGGCTCTTTTCACAGCATTTCCTGCTCTCAAATACAGAGCTCTTTTCCACAGCATTTTCCTGCTCTCAATACAGGCTCTTTTCACAGCATTTCCTGCTCTCAAATACAAGCTCTTTTCCACAGCATTTTCCTGCTCTCAAATACAGGCTCTTTTCACAACATTTTCCTGCTCTCAAATACAAGCTCTTTCCACAGCATTTTCCTCCTCTCAAATACAGGCTCTTTTACAATTTTCCTCCTCTCAAATACAGGCTCTTTTCACAGCATTTTCCTGCTCTCAATACAGGCTCTTTTCCACAGCATTTTCCTGCTCTCAAATACAAACTCTTTCACAACATTTTCCTGCTCTCAAATACAGGCTCTTTTCACAGCATTTTTCCTCCTCTCAAATACAGGCTCTTTTCCTGCATTTTCGACTCTCAAATACAGGCTCTTTTTCACAACATTTTCCTCCTCAAATACAGGCTCTTTTTCCACAGCATTTTCGGCTCTCAAATACAGGCTCTTTTCCACAGCATTTTCCTGCTCTCAAATACAGAGCTCTTTTTCCCCAGCATTTTCACTCCTCTCAAATACAGGCTCTTTTCACAACATTTTCCTGCTCTCAATAAGGCTTTTTCCACAACATTTTCCTGCTCTCAAATACAGGCTCTTTTCCACAACATTTTCCTCCTCAAATGGCTCCCACAGCATTCCTGCTCTTTTTACAGCATTTCCTCCTCTCAAATTGAGCTCTTTTCAGCATTTTCCTCCTCTCAAATACAACTCTTTCCAACATTTCGGCTCTCAAATACAAGCTCTTTTTACAGCATTTTCCTCCTCTCCTTATACAGGCTCTTTTCCACTGTAGCATTTTCGGCTCTCCAATACAGGCTCTTTTCCACAGCATTTTTCTGCTCTCAAATACAGGCTCTTTTCACAGCATTTCCTGCTCTCAAATACAGGCTCTTTTTCACAGCATTTCCTGCTCTTTTCCAAATATTTTCCTGCTCAAATACAGGCTCTTTTCACAGCATTTTCTGCTCTCAAATACAGGCTCTTTTCAGTTTTCTTTCCATGCACACAGCATTTCCCTGCTCTCAAATGCAGCTCTTTTCACCACATTTTCGTCTCTCAAATACAGCTCTTTTCCCACAGCATTTTCCTGCTCTCAAATACAGCTCTTTCCCCAGCATTTTCTCCTCTCAAATACAGGCTCTTTTTCCACAGCATTTTCCTGCTCTCAAATACAGGCTCTTTCCACAACATTTTCACAAAAAGCATTTTCCTTTTCGCTCTCAAATACAGGCTCTTTTCCACAGCAAATTCTTTTCCAACATTTCAGCTCTCAAATACAGGCTCTTTTCACAGCATTTTTCCTGCTCTCAAATACAGGCTTTTCTCACAACATTTTCAAACTCAAATACAGGCTCTTTTCCACAACATTTTCCTCTTCTCAAATACAGGCTCTTTTTCAACATTTTCCTCTCTCAAATGAGCTCTTTTCCACAGCATTTTCTGCTCTCAAATACAGGCTCTTTTCACAGCATTTTTCTGCTCTCAAATACAGGCTCTTTTCACAGCATTTTCCTGCTCTCAAATACAGAGCTCTTTTTCACAGCATTTTCCTGCTCTCAAATACAGGCTCTTTTCAGCATTTTCCTGCTCTCAAATGGCTCTTTTTCCACAGCATTTCCTCTCTCCAATGAGGCTCTTTTCCCAGCATTTTCCTCCTCTCAAATACAGGCTCTTTTCACAGCATTTTCCTGCTCTCAAATACAGGCTCTTTTCCACAGCATTTTCCTCCTCTCAAATACAGGCTCTTTCCACCAGCATTTCCTCTCTCAAATACAGGCTCTTTTCCACAGCATTTCCTGCTCTCAAATACAGGCTCTTTTTCCACATTTTCCTGCTCTCAAATACAGGCTCTTTTTCCACAACATTTTTCCTCCTCTCAAATACAGGCTCTTTTCCACAGCATTTTCGGCTCTCAAATACAGGCTCTTTTCCACAGCATTTTCCTGCTCTCAAATACAGGCTCTTTTTCAACAACATTTCCCTTACTCTCAAATACAGGCTCTTTTCAGCATTTTCGGCTTCCTCAAATACAGGCTCTTTTCCACAGCATTTCAGCTCTCAAATACAGGCTCTTTCCACAGCATTTTCCTGCTCTCAATACAGGCTCTTTCCACAGCATTTTCCTGCTCTCAAATACAGGCTCTTTTCCACAACACCTCCTCTCATATACAGGCTCTTTCACAGCATTTTCCTGCTCTCAAATACAGGCTCTTTACAGCATTTTCGGCTCTCAAATACAGGCTCTTTTCCACAGCATTTCCTGCTCTCGTACAGGCTCTTTCCACAGCATTTTCCTGCTCTCAAATACAGACTCTTTTCACAACACCATCACTCATATACAGGCTCTTTCACATTTTCCTCCTCTCCTTCACAGCATTTCCTGCTCTCAAATACAGGCTCTTTTTCCACAGCATTTTCCTCTCTCAAATACAGGCTCTTTTTCCACAGCATTTTCCTGCTCTCAAATACAGGCTCTTTTCCACAGCATTTTCCTGCTCTCAAATACAGGCTTTTTTCAGCATTTTTCCTCCTCTCAAATACAGGCTCTTTTCCCACAGCATTTTCCTGCTCTCAAATACAGGCTCTTTTCACAGCATTTTCCTGCTCTCAAATACAGGCTCTTTTCACAGCATTTTCCTGCTCTCAAATACAGGCTCTTTTCCACAGCATTTCAGCTCTCAAATACAGGCTCTTTTCCACAGCATTTTCCTGCTCTCAAATACAGGCTCTTTTCTCACAACATTTTCCTCCTCTCAAATACAGGCTCTTTTCCACAGCATTTTCCTCCTCTCAAATACAGGCTCTCAAATTTCCACAGCATTTTCCTCCTCTCAAATACAGGCTCTTTTTCACAGCATTTTCCTCCTCTCAAATACAGGCTCTTTTCCACAGCATTTTCACGGCTCTCAAATACAGGCTCTTCATTTCAGCTCTCCAAATACAGGCTCTTTTTTCCCTTGTTTTCCTGCTCTCCAAATACAAATACTTTTACAGCATTTTCTGCTCTCAAATACAGGCTCTTTTCACAGCATTTTCCTGCTCTCATCTGGCTCTTTTCACACCTTTTCCTGCTCTCAAATACAGGCTCTTTTCACAGCATTTCCTGCTCTCAAATACGAGCTCTTTTCACAGCATTTCACCTCTCAAATACAGGCTCTTTTCACATTTTTCTCCTCTCAAATACAGGCTCTTTTTCACAGCATTTCCTGCTCTCAAATACAGGCTCTTTTTCACAGCAT
This sequence comes from Acanthosepion pharaonis, assembly GCA_903632075.3. NCBI lineage: Eukaryota > Metazoa > Mollusca > Cephalopoda > Sepiida > Sepiidae > Acanthosepion > Acanthosepion pharaonis. The sequence continues at coordinate 1,624,132 of CAHIKZ030000063.1, read as the reverse complement.
TTTCCTGCTCTCAAATACAGCTCTTTTCACAGCATTTTCCTGCTCTCAAATACAGCTCTTTTCCACAGCATTTTCCTGCTCTCAAATACAGGCTCTTTTCACATATTTTCCTGCTCTCAAATACAGGCTCTTTTCCACAGCATTTTCCTGCTCTCAAATGCTCTTTTCACAACATTTTCCTTCTCAAATATAGCTCTTTTCCCTGCTCTCAAATACAGGCTCTTTTCACAGCATTTTCGCTCTCAAATACAGCTCTTTTCCACAACATTTTCCTCTCTCTCCGTGGCTCTTTCTGGCATTTTGCTCTCAAATACAGGCTCTTTTCACAGCATTTTCCTGCTCTCAAATACAGGCTCTTTTTCACAACATTTTCCTCCTCTCAAATACAGGCTCTTTTCCACAGCATTTTCCTGCTCTCAAATACAGGCTCTTTTCCCCAGCATTTTCCTCCTCTCAAATACAGGCTCTTTTCACAGCATTTTTTTCTCTCAAATACAAGCTCTTTCACACATTTTCCTGCTCTCAAATACAGGCTCTTTTCACAGCATTTTCCTGCTCTCAAATACAGGCTCTTTCCACAGCATTTCCTGCTCTCAAATACAGGCTCTTTTTCCCAGCATTTTCCTCCTCTCAAATACAGGCTCTTTTCACAGCATTTTCTGCTCTCAAATACAGGCTCTTTTCACAGCATTTTCCTGCTCTCAAATACAGGCTCTTTTCACTCAGCATTTTCCTTTTCCTGCTCTCAAATACAGGCTCTTTTCCACAGCATTTTCCTGCTCTCAAATACAGGCTCTTTTCACAGCATTTTCCTGCTCTCAAATACAGGCTCTTTTCACAGCATTTTCCTTTTCTCTCAAATACAGGCTCTTTTCACAGCATTTTCCTGCTCTCAAATACAGGCTCTTTTCACAGCATTTTCCTCCTCTCAAATACAGGCTCTTTTCCCACAGCATTTTCCTCTCAAATACAGGCTCTTTTCACAGCATTTTCCTGCTCTCAAATACAGGACTCTTTTTTCACAGCATTTTCCTTTTCTCTCAAATACAGGCTCTTTTCACAGCATTTTCCTGCTCTCAAATACAGGCTCTTTCCCATTTTTCTCAAATACACATTTTTTCTGCTCTCAAATACAGGCTCTTTTCACAGCATTTTTCCTGCTCTCAAATACAGGCTCTTTTTCCACAGCATTTTCCCTCACTCTCAAATACAGGCTCTTTCACAACATTTCCTCCTCTCAAATACAGGCTCTTTTCACAACATTTTCCTCCTCTCAAATACAGGCTTTTCCACAGCATTTTCCTCTCTCAAATACAGGCTCTTTCACAGCATTTCTCCTCTCAAATACAGGCTCTTTCCACAGCATTTTCATAACTCTCAAATACAGGCTCTTTTTCCACAGCATTTTTCGACTCTCAAATACAGGGCTCTTTTCCACAGCATTTTCGGCTCTCAAATACAGGCTCTTTTTCTAACATTTTCCTGCTCTCAAATACAGGCTCTTTCACAGCATTTTTTCGGCTCTCAAATACAGGCTCTTTTCCACAACATTTCCTGCTCTCAAATGTCTGACTTTTTCACAGCATTTTCGGCTCTCAAATACAGGCTCTTTTCACAACATTTTTCCTGCTCTCAAATACAGGCTCTTTTCCACAACATTTTCCTCCTCTCAAATACAGGCTTTTCTTTCCTCCTCTCAAATACAGGCTCTTTTCCACAGCATTTTCCTGCTCTCAAATGAGCTCTTTTCACAACATTTTCCTTTCTAAATACAGGCTCTTTTTCACAGCATTTCCTGCTCTCAAATACAGGCTCTTTTCACAGCATTTTCCTGCTCTCAAATACCTGCTCTTTTCACAGCATTTCCTGCTCTCAAATACAGGCTCTTTTCACAGCATTTTCCTGCTCTCAAATACAGGCTCTTTTCACAACATTTCCTCCTCTCAAATACAGGCTCTTTTCACAACATTTTCCTGCTCTCAAATACAGGCTCTTTTCCACAGCATTTCAGCTCTCAAATACAGGCTCTTTTCACAACATTTTCTCCTCTCAAATACAGGCTCTTTTCCCACAACATTTCAGCATTTTCCTGCTCTCAAATACAGGCTCTTTTCCCACAGCTTTATTTTCCTCTCCTCAAATACAGGCTCTTTTTCCATTTCCTGCTCTCAAATACAAAATCTTTTCACAGCATTTTCCTGCTCTCAAATACAGGCTCTTTTCACAGCATTTTCACTGCTCTCAAATACAGGCTCTTTTCACAGCATTTTCCTGCTCTCAATGCAAACTCTTTTCACAGCATTTTCCTGCTCTCAAATACAGGCTCTCTTTCTCTTTTCACAACATTTTCAGCTCTCAAATACTGAGCTCTTTTCCACAGCATTTTCCTCCTCTCAAATATGGCTCTTTTCCACATTTTCAGCTCTTTTCTCCTCTCAAATACAGGCTCTTTTCCACAGCATTTTCCTCTCAAATACAGGCTCTTTTCCCAGCATTTTCCTCCTCTCAAATACAGGCTCTTTTCACATTTTCTCCTCTCAAATACAGGCTCTTTTCCACAGCATTTTCGTCTCCTCAAATACAGGCTCTTTTCACAGCATTTTCCTGCTCTCAAATACAGGCTCTTTTCACAGCATTTTCCTCCTCTCAAATACAGGCTCTTCCTGGCCATTTTCCCTGCTCTCAAATACAGGCTCTTTTCACAGCATTTTCCTGCTCCAAATACACTCTTTTCCACAGCATTTCCCTGCTCTCAAATACAGGCTCTTTTCTGCATTTTCCTGCTCTCAAATACAGGCTCTTTTCACAACATTTCGCTCTCAAATACAGGCTCTTTTCACAACATTTCCTGCTCTCAAATACAGGCTCTTTTCCACAGCATTTTCCTGCTTTCAAATACAGGCTCTTTTTCACACATTTCCTCCTCTCATGTAGGCTCTTTTCCACAGCTTTTCTCTCGCTCAATACTTTTCCACAACCCTCCTCTCACAGCTCTTCGCTCCTCCTCTCAAATAGCTCTTTTCACAGCATTTTCCTGCTCTCAAATACAGGCTCTTTCCACAGCATTTGCCTGCTCTTTCAAAGCATTTTCGAGCTCTTTTCACAGCATTTTCCTGCTCTCAAATACAGGCTCTTTTTTTCCGGCTCTCAAATACAGGCATTTTCTGCTCTCAAATACAGCTCTTTTCACAGCATTTTCCTGCTCTCAAATACAGGCTCTTTCACAACATTTTCCTCTCAAATACAGGCTCTTTTCACAGCATTTTCCTCCTCTCAAATACAGGCTCTTTTCCACAACATTTTCCTGCTCTCAAATACAGGCTCTTTTTACAACATTTTCCTCCTCTCAAATACAGGCTCTTTTCCCACATTTCCTTCGGCTCAAATACAGGCTCTTTTTCCACAGCATTTTTTCCTGCTCTCCTGCTCAAATGGGCTCTTTTCACAGCATTTTCCTGCTCTCAAATACAGGCTCTTTTCCTAGCATTTTCCTGCTCTCAAATACAGGCTCTTTTCACAGCATTTTTCGCTCTCAAATACAGGCTCTTTTCCACAGCATTTTCTGCTCTCAAATACAGGCTCTTTTTCCACAGCATTTTCTCTCTCAAATCAATCTTTCACAGCTCTTTCCACAGCATTTTCGTCTCAAATACGGGCTCTTTTCCACAGCATTTTCGGCTCTCTCAAAATACAGCTCTTTTCCACAGCATTTTCCTGCTCTCAAATACAGGCTCTTTTTCCACAGCATTTCTCTCTCAAATACAGCTCTTTTTCCACAGCATTTTCCTGCTCTCAAATGCAGGCTCTTTTCCACAACATTTTCCTCCTCTCAAATACAGGCTCTTTTTCACAGCATTTTCCTCTCAAATACAGCTCTTTTCCACAGCATTTTCGGCTCTCAAATACAGGCTCTTTCCACAGCATTTCCTGCTCTCAAATACAGGCTCTTTTCCACAGCAACATTTTACAGGCTCTTTCGCTCTCTCAAATACAAGGCTCTTTTTCAAAGCATTTTCCTCCTCTCAAATACAGGCTCTTTTCACAGCATTTTTCCTGCTCTCAAATACAGGCTCTTTTTTCACAGCATTTTCGGCTCTCAAATACAGGCTCTTTTCAAAGCTCTTTTCCAGCATTTCTCAAATACAGGCTCTTTCACAGCATTTTTCCTGCTCTCAAATGCAGGCTCTTTTCACAGCATTTTCCTGCTCTCAAATACAGGCTCTTTTCCACAATTTTTCTCCTCTCAAATACAGGCTCTTTTCACAGCATTTTCCTGCTCTTTCAAGCATTTCCCTGCTTTCAAACAGCATTTTCCTCTCTCAAATACAGGCTCTTTTCACAGCATTTCCCCACAGCATTTCAGCTCTCAAATACTGGCTCTTTTCACAGCATTTTCCTGCTCTCAAATACAGGCTCTTTTCCACAGCATTTCCTGCTCTCAAATACAGGCTCTTTTCACAACATTTCCTCCTCTCAAACCAGGCTCTTTCACAGCATTTTCGGCTCTCAAATACAGGCTCTTTTCCACAGCATTTCCCTGCTCTCAAATACAGGCTCTTTTCTCTCCCTCAAATACAAACAGCATTTTCGACTTCCAAATACAGGCTCTTTTTCCACAGCATTTCCTATCTCAAATACAGGCTCTTTACAGCATTTCAGCTCTCAAATACAGGCTCTGCTCCACAGCATTTTCTGCTCTCAAATACAGCTCTTTTTTCCCACAACATTTTCCTGCTCTCAAATACCAGGCTCTTTTTCCACAGCATTTTCCTGTCTCAAATCCAAATCTTTTCTTTTCCTCACAGCATTTTCCTGCTCTCAAATACAGGCTCTTTTTCACAGCATTTTCCTCCTCTCAAATACAGGCTCTTTTTCACAACATTTTCTGCTCTCAAATACAGGCTCTTTTCACAGCATTTTCCTGCTCTCAAAATACAGGCTCTTTCCAGCATTTTCGGCTCAAATACAGGCTCTTTTCTGCATTTTTCCTCCTCTCAAATACAGGCTCTTTTCTAGCATTTTCCTCTCTCAAATACAGGCTCTTTTTACATTTCCTCTCTCAAATACAGCTCTTTTCCCTAGCATTTTCCTCCTCTCAAATACAGGCTCTTTTCCAAAATACATTTTCTTTTTTTCCTGCTCTCAAATACAGGCTCTTTTCACAGCATTTTCTGCTCTCAAATACAGGCTCTTTTCCACAGCATTTCCTGTGCTCTCAAATACAGGCTCTTTTCCACAGCATTTTCGGCAGGCTCTTTTCAAATTTTCGACAGGCTCTTTTCCACAGCATTTTTCCTGCTCTCAAATACAGGCTCTTTCCCCAGCATTTCGGCTCTCAATACAGGCTCTTTTCCGGCATTTTCCTGCTCCTCAAATACAGGCTCTTTTCCACAGCATTTTCAGCTCTCAAATACAGGCTCTTTTCCACAGCAGCATTTCCTGCTCTCAAATACGAGCTCTTTTCACACAGCATTTTCCTGCTCTCAAATACAGGCTCTTTTCAGCATTTCCTCCTCTCATGTGAGCTCTCTTTTCCACAGCATTTTCCTCTCTCTCATATGAGCTCTTTCCACAGCATTTTCCTCTCTCATCTGAGCTCTTTTCACAACATTTTTCAGCTCTCAAGCCACAGGCTCTTTTTCCCACCTTCATTTTCCTCTCCTCTCATACAGGCTCTTTTCCCACATTTCTCTCTCAAATACAGGCTCTTTTCCCACAACATTTTCAGCTCTCAAATACAATCTTTTCCACAGCATTTTCCTGCTCTCAAATGCAGGCTCTTTTCACAGCATTTTCTGCTCTCAAATACAGGCTCTTTTCACAGCATTTTCCTCCTCTCCAAATACAGGCTCTTTTCACAACATTTCCTGCTCTCAAATACAGGCTCTTTTTCCACAACATTTTCGGCTCTCAAATACACTCTCTTTTTCCACAGCATTTTCCTGCTCTCAAATACAGAGCTCTTTTCTACCTTTTCCCTGCTCTCAAATACACAGGCTCTTTTCACAGCATTTTCCTCCTCTCATATACAGGCTCTTTTCCTTGTTTCCTCTCTCATATACAGAGCTCTTTTTACAACATTTTCGCTCTCTCAAATACAGGCTCTTTCACAACATTTCAGCTCTCTCAATAGAAGCTCTTTTCCCATTTCCTCTCCTAAATTTCGGCTCTTTTCAAATACAGGCTCTTTTCTGCTCTCAAATGGCTCTCACAGCATTTTCCTGCTCTCAAATACAGGCTCTTTTCACAGCATTTTCCTGCTCTCAAATACAGGCTCTTTTCACAGCATTTCCTCTCTCAAATACAGGCTCTTTTCACCTTGTTTCCTCCTCTCATATGACTCTTTTTCCACAGCATTTTCCTCCTCTCCTTCCTACAGGCTCTTTCACAGCATTTCATCTCAAATACAGGCTCTTTTCACAGCATTTCCTGCTCTCAAATACAGGCTCTTTTCACAACATTTTCCTCCTCTAAATACAGGCTCTTTCCTTTTTCCTCCTCTCAAATACAGAGCTCTTTCACAACATTTTCCTGCTCTCAAATACAGGCTCTTTTCACAGCATTTTCCTCCTCTCGTGAGCTCTTTCACAGCATTTTCCTCCTCTCAAATACAGGCTCTTTCACAGCATTTCGGCTCTCAAATACAAGCTCTTTTCCACAGCATTTCGGCTTTCTAAATACAGGCTCTTTTCACAACATTTTCCTGCTCTCAAATACAAGCTCTACAACGTTTCGGCTCTCAAATACAGGCTCTTTTCCCCAGCATTTTCAGCTCTCAATACAGCTCTTTTCGACAGCATTTTCAGCTCTCAAACACAGGCTCTTTCCCAACATTTTCGGCTCTCAAATACAGCTCTTTCACCTTTCAGCTCTCAAATACAGCTCTTTCTAGCATTTCCTGCTCTCATCAGGCTCTTTTCACAAATACCTCTTTTCACAACATTCCGGCTCTCAAATACAGGCTCTTTTCCCCCAGCATTTTCGGCTCTCAAGCCAGGCTCTTTTCCCAGCATTTTCTGCTCTCAAATGGCTCTTTCCCACAGCATTTTCCTCCTCTCAAATACAGGCTCTTTTCCACAGCATTTTCGGCTCTCAAATACAGCTCTTTTTCCTCAGCATTTTCGGCTCTCAAATACAAACTCTTTTCCCACAACATTTCCTCCTCTCAAATCAGGCTCTTTTTCCACAGCATTTTCGGCTCTCAATACAGGCTCTTTTTTCACAACATTTTCCTGCTCTCAAATACAGGCTCTTTCACAGCATTTTCTGCTCTCAAATACAGGCTCTTTTCCACACTTTCGGCTCTCAAATACAGGCTCTTTTCACAGCATTTCCTGCTCTCAAATGAGCTCTTTTCCACAACATTTTCGGCTCTCAAATACAGGCTCACTACAGCATTTTCCTCCTCTCAAATACAGGCTCTTTTCCACAGCATTTCACTCCTCTCAAATACAGCTCTTTTCACACAGCATTTTCAATCTCAAATACAGGCTCTTTTCACAACATTTTCCTCCTCTCAAATACAGGCTCTTTTCCCACAACATTTTCCATCTCAAATACAGGCTCTTTTCACAGCATTTTCGCTCTCAAATAGCTCTTTTCTTTCGGCTCTCAAATACAGAGCTCTTTTCCACAGCATTTTCTGCTCTCAAATACAGAGCTCTTTTTCTACAACATTTTCCTGCTTTCAAATACAGGCTCTTTTCCACCTTGTTTTTCGTCTCTCAAATACAGGCTCTTTTCACAGCATTTTCTGCTCTCAAATACAGGCTCTTTTTCCCCAACATTTTCCTGCTCTCAAATACAGGCTCTTTTCACAGCATTTTCCTCTCTCAAATACAGGCTCTTTTCCTCTCAAATACATTTTCGGCTCTCAAATACAGGCTCTTTTTCACAACATTTTCCTGCTTTCAAATACAGGCTCTTTTCCACAGCATTTTCGGCTCTCAAATACAGGCTCTTTTCCCACAGCATTTTCCTGCTCTCAAATACAGGCTCTTTTTCACAGCATTTTCCTCCTCTCAAATACAGGCTCTTTCCACAGCATTTTCCTGCTCTCAAATACAGGCTCTTTTCACAACATTTTCGGCTCTCAAATACAGGCTCTTTTACGAGCATTTTCCTGCATTTAAACAAATACAGGCTCTTTTTCCACAGCATTTTCTGCTCTCAAATGCAAGCTCTTTTCCACAGCATTTTTCGGCTCTCAAATACAGGCTCTTTTTCACAGCATTTTCCTGCTCAAATACAGGCTCTTTTTCCACAGCATTTTCAGCTCTCAAATACAGGCTCTTTTCTGGCATTTTCCTGCTCTCAAATACAGGCTCTTTTTCCACAGCATTTTCCTGCTCTCTCAAATACAGGCTCTTTTTCAAATACAGCATTTTTCCTGCTCTCGAATACAGAGCTCTTTTCCACAGCATTTTCCCTCCTCTCAAATACAGGCTCTTTTCCACAGCATTTTCCTGCTCTCAAATACAGGCTCTTTTTCCACAACATTTTTCTGCTCTCAAATACAGGCTCTTTTCACAGCATTTTCCTGCTTTCAAATACAGGCTCTTTTCCTCCTCTCCGTGCATTTTTCACAGCATTTCCTCCTCTCCAGGCTCTTTTTCCACAGCATTTTCCTGCTCTCAAATACAGGCTCTTTTCCACAGCATTTTCCTCTCAAATACAGGCTCTTTTTCACAGCATTTTTCCTGCTCTCAAATACAGGCTCTTTTTCCACAGCATTTTCGGCTCTCAAATGCAGGCTCTTTTCACAGCATTTCCTCCTCTCAAATACAGGCTCTTTTCCCACAGCATTTTCCTCCTCTCAAATACAGGCTCTTTTCACAGCATTTTCCTCCTCTCAAATACAGGCTCTTTCCACAGCATTTTCTCCTCTCAAATACAGGCTCTTTTCCACAGCATTTTTTCCTCTCAAATACAGGCTCTTTTCCACAGCATTTTTCCTCCTCTCAAATACAGGCTCTTTTCCTAGCATTTTCCTGCTCTCTCAAATGAGCTCTTTTCCACAGCATTTTCCTGCTCTCAAATACAGGCTCTTTCCACAGCATTTTTCCTGCTCTCAAATACAGGCTCTTTTCAACATTTTCCTGCTCTCAAATACAGGCTCTTTTTACAACATTTTCCTCTCAAATACCAGGCTCTTTTTCCACAGCATTTTCCTGCTCTCAAATACAGAGCTCTTTTCCACAGCATTTTCCTGCTCTCAATACAGGCTCTTTTCCCCCAGCATTTCGGCTCCTCAAATACAGGCTCTTTTCCACAGCATTTTACTGCTCTCAAATACAGGCTTTTCAAAACATTTCCTGCTCTCAAATACAGGCTCTTTTCCACAACATTTTCCTGCTCTCAAATACAGGCTCTTTTCACAGCATTTTCGGCTCTCTCAAATACAGGCTCTTTTCCACAGCATTTTCGGCTCTCAAATACAGGCTCTTTTCACAGCATTTTCTGGCTCTCAAATACAGGCTCTTTTCCCACAGCATTTTCAGCTCTCAAATACAGGCTCTTTTCACAGCATTTTCCTGCTCTCAAATACAGAGCTCTTTTCACAGCATTTCCTGCTCTCAAATACAGGCTCTTTTCCACAGCATTTTCCTGCTCTCCAAATACAGGCTCTTTTCCCACAGCATTTTCCTGCTCTCAAATACAGGCTCTTTTCAGCATTTTCCTCTCTCAAATACAGGCTCTTTTTCCACAGCATTTTCGGCTCTCAAATACAGGCTTTTTCCACAACATTTCCTGCTCTCAAATACAGGCTCTTTTTCCACAGCATTTTTCCTCCTCTCAAATACAGGCTCTTTTCCACAGCATTTTCCTGCTCTCAAATACAGGCTCTTTTCCAACATTTTCGGCTCTCAAATACAGGCTCTTTTCACAACATTTTCTGCTCTCAAATACAGAGCTCTTTTCACAGCATTTTCCTGCTCTCAAATACAGGCTCTTTCCACAGCATTTTCCTGCTCTCAATACAGGCTCTTTTTCACAGCATTTTCCTGCTCTCAAATACAGGCTCTTTTTCACAGCATTTTCACTCCTCTCAAATACAGGCTCTTTTCACAGCATTTTCCTCCTCTCAAAGGCTGCTCTTTTCACAGCATTTTCCTGCTCTCAAATACAGGCTCTTTTCACCAGCATTTTCCTGCTCTCAAATACAGGCTCTTTTTCTGGCATTTCCCTCCTCTCAAATTTCGCAAGGCAGGCTTTCCACAACATTTTCTCTCAGGCTCTCATATACAACTCTTTTTTCCACAGCATTTTCTCAAATACAGGCTCTCAAATACAGGCTCTTTTCCCACAGCATTTTCTCTCTCTCAAATACAGGCTCTTTTCCCACAGCATTTTCAATCTCAAATACAGGCTCTTTTCACAGCATTTTTGGCTCTCCAAATACAGCTCTTTTTCACAGCATTTCCTGCTCTCAAATACAGGCTCTTTCACAGCATTTCGGCTCTCAAATACAGCTCTTTTCCACAGCATTTTCCTCCTCTCAAATACAGGCTCTTTTTCACAGCATTTTCCTGCTCTCAAATACAGGCTCTTTTCACAGCATTTTTCCTGCTCTCAAATACAGGCTCTTTTCACAGCATTTTCCTGCTCTCAAATACAGGCTCTTTTCACATTTTCGGCTCTCAAATACAGGCTCTTTTCACAGCATTTTCCTGCTCTCAAATACAGGCTCTTTTCCACAGCATTTTCGCTCTCTCTCAAATACAGGCTCTTTTACAACATTTTCCAACTTTCTTTTCACAGCATTTTCTGGCTCTCAAATACAGGCTCTTTTCACAGCATTTTCCTCCTCTCAAATACAGGCTCTTTCCACAGCATTTTCCTGCTCTCAAATACAGGCTCTTTTCCACAGCATTTTCGGCTCTCAAATTCTTTCCCACATTTTCGGCTCAAATACAGGCTCTTTTTTTTTCTGCTCTCAAATACAGAGCTCTTTTCCGTACAGGCTCTTTTCACAGCATTTTCCTGCTCTCAAATACAGGCTCTTTTCACAGCATTTTCATTCTCAAATCCTGCTCTCAAATACAGGCTCTTTTCCCACAGCATTTTCTGCTCTCAAATACAGGCTCTTTTCACAACATTTTCTTTCCTCTCTCAAATACAGGCTCTTTTTCCTGCTCTCAAATACTGGCTCTTTTCCCACAGCAATTTCCTGCTCTCTGTATGAACTCTTTTCCAGCATTTTCGGCTCTCAAATACAGGCTCTTTTCCTTTTCGGCTCTCAAATACAGAGCTCTTTTTCCACAGCATTTTCCTGCTCAAATACAGGCTCTTTTTCACAGCATTTTCCTGCTCTCAAATAAGCTCTTTTTCACAGCATTTCAGCTCTCAATGCAGGCTCTTTTCCACAACATTTTCCTGCTCTAAATACAGGCTCTTTCCACAGCATTTTCTCTCTTTCAAATACAGGCTCTTTTCCACAGCATTTTCACTTTCTCAAATACAGGCACTTTTCCACAGCATTTTCCTGCTCTCTCAAATGCAGGCTCTTTTCAAGCATTTTTCCTGCTCTCAAATACAGGCTCTTTTTTTCGGCTCTCAAATACAGGCTCTTTTCCATTTCACTGCTCTCAAATACAGGCTCTTTTTCCACAGCATTTTCCTCTCAAATACTCTTTTCAAATTTCCTCTCTCAAATACAGGCTTCTTTTCACAGCATTTTCCTGCTCTCAAATACAGGCTCTCTTTTCACAGCATTTTCCTGCTCTCAAATACAGGCTCTTTTTCCACCCAGCATTTCCTGCTCTCAAATACAGGCTCTTTTCACAGCATTTTCAGCTCTCAAATACAGGCTCTTTTTCCACAGCATTTTCCTGCTCTCAAATACAAGGCTCTTTTTCCACAGCATTTTTCCCTGCTCTCAAATACAGGCTCTTTTTCCAGCATTTTCCTGCTCTCAAATACAGGCTCTTTTCCACAGCATTTTCAGCTCTCAAATACAGGCTCTTTTCCACAACATTTTCAGCTCTCAAATACAGGCTCTTTTCCACAGCATTTTCCTGCTCTCAAATACAGGCTCTTTTTCTGTGTTTTCCTCTCAAATACAGGCTCTTTTCACAGCATTTTCCTGCTCTCAAATAGCTCTTTTTCACAGCATTTCCTTTTCACACAGCATTTTCCGGCTCTCAAATACAGGCTCTTTCCACAACATTTTCGGCTCTCAAATACAGGCTCTTTTTTCCCACAACATTTTTCCTCCCTCTCAAATACAGGCTCTTCCTCTCAAATACATTTTCGGCTCTCAAATACAGGCTCTTTCCACAGCATTTTCCTTAACTCTCAAATACAGCTCTTTTCACAGCATTTTCCTGCTCTCAAATACAGGCTCTTTTTCCACAGCATTTTCCTGCTCTCAAATACAGGCTCTTTTCCCACAGCATTTTCTGCTCTCAAATACAGGCTCTTTTCCAGCATTTTCGGCTCTCAAATACAGGCTCTTTTTCACAGCATTTCCTGCTCTCAAATACAGGCTCTTTTCCACAGCATTTTCCTGCTCTCAAATACAGGCTCTTTTCCACAGCATTTTCCTCTCTCAAATACAGGCTCTTTTCCCACAGCATTTCGGCTCTCAAATACAGGCTCTTTTTTTTCCTCCCTCTCATATACATTTTTCCTGCTCTCAAATACAGGTTCTTTTTCCACAGCATTTTCACTCAAATACAGGCACTTTTTCTGCTTCTCAAATCAAGGCTCTTTTCCACAGCATTTTCCTTATTTCCTTTCCACAACATTTCGGCTCTCAAATACAGGCTCTTTTTCCACAGCATTTTTCCTCCTCTCAAATACAGGCTCTTTTCCACAGCATTTTCCTGCTCTCAAATACAGGCTCTTTTCCACAGCATTTTCCTGCTCAAATACAGGCTCTTTTCACAGCATTTTCCTGCTCTCAAATGGAGGCTCTTTTCCAGCATTTTCGGCTCTCAAATACAGGCTCTTTTCCACAGCATTTTCCTGCTCTCAAATACAGGCACTTTTCCCCAGCATTTCCTGCTCTCAAATACAGGCTCTTTTTCACAGCATTTTCCTCCTCTCAAATACAGGCTCTTTCCCACAGCATTTTCCACTGCTCTCAAATACAGGCTCTTTTTCGACAGCATTTTTCCTATCTTTTCTTTTTCCACAGCATTTTCAGCTCTCAAATACAGCTCTTTTCACAGCATTTTCCTCCTCTCAAATACAGGCTCTTTTTCCACAACATTTTCCTGCTCTCAAATACAGGCTCTTTCACCATTTTTCGGCTCTCAAATACAGGCTCTTTTTCACAGCATTTTCCTGCTCTCAAATACAGGCTCTTTTTCACAGCATTTTTCCTGCTCTCAAATACAGGCTCTTTTCCCAGCATTTTCCTCTCTCAAATACAGGCTCTTTTTTCACAACATTTTCGGCTCTCAAATACAGGCTCTTTTCACAGCATTTTCAGCTCTCAAATACAGGCTCTTTTCCCACAGCATTTTCGGCTCTCAAATACAGGCTCTTTTCCCCGCAGCATTTTCGGCTCTCAAATACAGGCTCTTTTTCCACAGCATTTTTCGGCTCTCAAATACAGGCTCTTTCCACAACATTTTTCCTGCTCTCAAATACAGGCTCTTTTCCACAGCATTTTCCTGCTCTCAAATGCAAGGCTCTTTTCCACAGCATTTTCCTGCTCTCAAATACAGGCTCTTTTCACAGCATTTTTTTCCTGCTCTCAAATACAGGCTCTTTTCCACAGCATTTTCCTGCTCTCAAATACAGGCTCTTTTTCACAGCATTTTCTGCTCTCAAATACAGGCTCTTTTCACAGCATTTTCCTGCTCTCAAATACAGGCTCTTTTTTCCTGCTCTCAAATACAGGCTCTTTTACATTTTCCTACTCTCAAATACAGGCTCTTTCCCAGCATTTTCTCTGCTCTCAAATACAGTCTCTTTTTTCACAGCATTTTCCTGCTCTCCAAATACAGGCTCTTTTTCACAGCATTTTCCTACCTCTCAAATGCAGGTTCTTTTCCACAGCATTTTTTCCTGCTCTCAAATACAGTCTCTTTTCCCACATTTTCCTGCTCTCAAATACAGGCTCTTTTCACAGCATTTTCCTACTCCTCAAATACAGGCTTTCTTTTCCACAGCATTTTCCTGCTCTCAAATACAGTCTCTTTCCACAGCATTTTCCTGCTCTCAAATACAGGCTCTTTTCCACAGCATTTTCCTGCTCTCAAATACAGGCTCTTTTCCACAGCATTTTCCTGCTCTCAAATACAGTCTCTTTTCCACAGCATTTTCCTGCTCTCAAATACAGGCTCTTTCCACAGCATTTTCCTGCTCTCAAATACAGGTTCTTTTCACAGCATTTTCCTGCTCTCAAATACCAAGGCTCTTTTCCACAGCATTTCCTGCTCTCAAATGCAGGTTCTTTTTCCACAGCATTTTCCTGCTCTCAAATACAGGCTTTTCCACAGCATTTTCCTGCTCTCAAATACAGGTTCTTTTCCACAGCATTTTCGGCTCTCTCAAATACAGGCTCTTTTTCACAGCATTTTCCTGCTCTCAAATACAGGTTCTTTTCTACAACGCATTTTCCTGCTCTCAAATACAGGCACTTTTCACAGCATTTTCAGCTCTCAAATACAGGCTCTTTTCCACAGCATTTCGGCTCTCAAATACAGGCTCTCTTTTCCACAGCATTTTCCTGCTCTCAAATACAGGTTCTTTTCCACAGCATTTTCCTGCTCCTCAAATCTTTTCAGGCTCTTTTCCACAGCATTTTCAGCTCTCAAATACAGGTTCTTTTCACAGCATTTTCCTGCTCTCAAATACAGGCTCTTTTCACAGCATTTTCTGCTCTCAAATACAGGCTCTTTTCCACAGCATTTTCCTCCTCTCAAATACAGGCTTTCCACCATTTTCCTCCTCTCAAATACAGGCTCTTTTCACAGCATTTTCCTGCTCTCAAATACAGGCTCTTTTCACAGCATTTTCGGCTCTCAAATACAGGCTCTTTTTCCACAGCATTTTCTGCTCTCAGATACAGGCTCTTTTCACAGCATTTTCCTGCTCTCAAATACAGGCTCTTTTCCACAGCATTTTCCTGCTCTCAAATACAGGCTCTTTTCAACGTTTTTTCCTGTCTCAAATACAGGCACTTTTTCCACAGCATTTTCCTCTCTCTCAAATACAGGCTCTTTTCCACAGCATTTTTGCTCTCAAATACAGGCTCTTTTCCCACAGCATTTTCCTGCTCTCAAATACAGCTCTTTTTCCCACAGCATTTCTCCTCTCAAATACAGGCTCTTTTCCACAGCATTTTCGGCTCTCAAATACAGGCTCTTTTCACAGCATTTTCCCTCTCAAATACAGGCTCTTTTCCACAGCATTTCCTGCTCTCAAATTTTCAGCTCACAGGCTCTTTTCACAGCATTTCCTCCTCTCAAATACAGGCTCTTTTCACAACATTTTCCTGCTCTCAAATGCAGGGCTCTTTTTCACAGCATTTTCCTGCTCTGAAATACAGGCACTTTTCCACAACATTTTCCTGCTCTCAAATACAGGCTCTTTTTCACAGCATTTCCTGCTCTCAAATACAGGCTCTTTTTCACAGCATTTTCCTTGCTCTCAAATACAGGCTCTTTTCCACAGCATTTTCCTCTCTCAAATACAGGCTCTTTTCCACAGCATTTTTCCTCTCAAGCCATACAGGCTCTTTTCCACAACATTTTCCTGCTCTCAAATACAGGCTCTTTTCCACAGCATTTTCCTGCTCTCAAATACAGGCTCTTTTCCACAGCATTTTCGTCTCTCAAATACAGGCTCTTTTCCACAGCATTTTCCTCCTCTCAAATACAGTCTCTTTTCCACAGCATTTTCGTCTCTCAAATACAGGCTCTTTTCCACAGCATTTTCCTGCTCTCAAATACAGGCTCTTTTCCACAGCATTTTCCTGCTCTCAAATACAGGCTCTTTTCCACAGCATTTTCCTGCTCTCAAATACAGGCTCTTTTTCACAGCATTTTCCTGCTCTCAAATACAGGCTCTTTTCCACGCATTTTTCCTGCTCTCAAATACAGGCTCTTTTTCACAGCATTTTCCTGCTCTCAATACAGGCTCTTTTCACAGCATTTTTCCTGCTCAAATACAGGCTCTTTTCCACAGCATTTTCCTGCTCTCAAATACAGGCTCTTTTCACAGCATTTTCGGCTCTCAAATACAGGCTTTTTCACAGCATTTTCCTGCTCTCAAATACAGGCTCTTTTCACAGCATTTTTTCTGCTCTCAAATACAGGCTCTTTTCCACAGCATTTTCTCTCTCAAATACAGGCTCTTTTCACAGCATTTTCCTGCTCTCAAATACAGGCTCTTTTTCAACATTTTCCTGCTCTCAAATACAGGCTCTTTTTTCACAATTTTTCTGCTCTCAAATACAGGCTCTTTTCACAACATTTTCCTGCTCTCAAATACAGGCTCTTTCACAACATTTTCCTGCTCTCAAATACAGGCTCTTTTTCACAACATTTTTCCTCTCAAGCCTGAGCTCTTTTTCACAGCATTTTTCCTGCTCTCAAATACAGAGCTCTTTTTCACAGCATTTTCCTCCTCTCAAATACAGGCTCTTTTCCACAGCATTTTCGCTCTCTCAAATACAGCTCTTTTCACAGCATTTTCCTGCTCTCAAATACAGGCTCTTTTTCACAGCATTTTTCCTGCTCTCAAATACAGGCTCTTTTTCACAGCATTTTCCTGCTCTCAAATACAGGCTCTTTTTCCACATTTTCTGCTCTCAAATACAGGCTCTTTTCCACAGCATTTCCTGCTCTCAAATACAGGCTCTTTTCCCACAGCATTTTCAGCCTCTCAAATACAGGCTCTTTTCACAGCATTTTCGGCTCTCAAATACAGGCTCTTTTCACAGCATTTTCCTGCTCTCCAAATACAGGCTCTTTTTCACAGCATTTTTCCTGCTCTCAAATACAGGCTCTTTCCCAGACATTTTCTGCTCTCAAATACAGGCTCTTTTTCCACAGCATTTCGGCTCTCTGCTCTCAAAAATACAGGCTCTTTTTCACAGCATTTTCCTGCTCTCAAATACAGGCTCTTTTCACAGCATTTTCCTGCTCTCAAATACAGGCTCTTTTCACAGCATTTTCCTGCTCTCTTTCACAGCATTTTCACTCAAATGAGGCTCTTTTCCAGCATTTTCCTGCTCTCAAATACAGGCTCTTTTCACAGCATTTTCCTGCTCTCAAATACAGGCTCTTTTCTTTCCTCAAATACATTTTTCAGCTCTCAAATACAGGCTCTTTTCACAACATTTTTCCTGCTCTCAAATACAGGCTCTTTTCACAGCATTTTCCTGCTCTCAAATACAGGCTCTTTTCCACAGCATTTTCGGCTCTCAAATACAGGCTCTTTTCACAGCATTTTCCTCCTCTCAAATACAGGCTCTTTTTCACAGCATTTCCTGCTCTCAAATACAGGCTCTTTTCCACAGCATTTTCCTGCTCTCAAATACAGGCTCTTTTTCCCACAGCATTTTCCTGCTCTCAAATACAGGCTCTTTTCACAACATTTTTCCTGCTCTCAAATACAGGCTCTTTTTCCTGGCATTTTCCTGCTCTCAAATACAGGCTCTTTTCACAGCATTTTTCCTGCTCTCAATACAGGCTCTTTTCCACAGCATTTTCCTGCTCTCAAATACAGGCTCTTTTCACAGCATTTTTCGGCTCTCAAATACAGGCTCTTTTCCACAGCATTTTCCTGCTCTCAAATACAGGCTCTTTTCCTCCCAAATACAGGCTTTTTCCTTTTCAGCTCTCAATACAGGCTCTTTTCATTTTCAGCATTTTTTCTGCTCTCCTCATCTGAGCTTCTTTTCACAGCATTTTCCTGCTCTCAAATACAGGGCTCTTTTCCACAGCATTTTTGGCTCTCAAATACAGGCTCTTTTTCCACAGCATTTTCCTGTGCTCTCAAATACAGGCTCTTTTCCCACAGCATTTTCCTGCTCTCAAATACAGGCTCTTTTTCACAACATTTTCCTGCTCTCAAATACAGGCTCTTTTCACAGCATTTTCCTCCTCTCAAATACAGGCTCTTTTTCCACAGCATTTTCCTGCTCTCAAATACAGGCTCTTTTTCCACAGCATTTTCCTGCTCTCAAATACAGGCTCTTTTCACAGCATTTCCTGCTCTCAAATACAGGCTCTTTTCACAACTTTCAGCTCTACAGGCTCTTTTCCCAACATTTTCAGCTCTCAAATACAGAGCTCTTTTCACAGCATTTTCCTGCTCTCAAATGCAAGCTCTCACCTTTTCCTGCTCTCAAATACAGGCTCTTTTCACAGCATTTTGACTCTCAATACAGGCTCTTTTCCCACAGCATTTTCATCAAATACAGAGCTCTTTTCACAACATTTTCCTGCTCATTGGCTCTTTCCACAACATTTTCCTGCTCTCAGTGAGCTCTTTTCCCCAGCAGCATTTCGGCTCTCAAATACAGGCTCTTTTCCCACACAGCATTTTCAACCTCAAATGAGCTCTTTCCACAGCATTTTCCTGCTCTCCGTCTGAGCTCTTTTCACAGCATTTTCCATAACCCTCAAATGAACCTTTCACAGCATTTTCGGCTCTCAAATACAGGCTCTTTTCCACAGCATTTTCCTGCTCTCAAATACAGGCTCACTACAGCATTTTCCTGCTCTAAATACAGGCTCTTACTACACAACATTTCAGCTCTCAAACCAGGCTCTTTCACAGCATTTTCAGCTCTCAAATACAGGCTCTTTTCACAGCATTTTCTGCTCTCAAATACAGGCTCTTTTTCACAGCATTTTCCTGCTCTCAAATACAGGCTCTTTTCACAGCATTTTTCAGCTCTCAAATACAGGCTCTTTTCCCACAGCATTTCGGCTCTCAAATACAGGCTCTTTTCACAACATTTTCCTGCTCTCAAATACAGGCTCTTTTCACAACATTTTCCTCCTCTCAAATACAGGCTCTTTTTCCACAGCATTTTCCTGCTCTCAAATACCAGCTCTTTTCCACAGCATTTTCAGCTCTCAAATACAGGCTCTTTTCCACAGCATTTTCCTGCTCTCAAATACAGGCTCTTTTCCACAGCATTTTCCTGCTCTCAAAGCATTTCCGCTCTAAATACAGGCTCTTTTCACAACATTTTCAGCTCTCAAATACAGGCTCTTTTCCAACATTTTCTGCTCTCAAATACAGCTCTTTTCACAGCATTTTCCTGCTCCTCAAGTACTCTTTCTTTTTCCTCTCAGCATTTTCGGCTCTCAAATACAGGCTCTTTTCACAGCATTTTCCTGCTCTCAAATACAGAGCTCTTTCCAGCTCTCTCAATACAGGCTCTTTTCCACAACATTTCAGCTCTCAAATACAGGCTCTTTTCCACAGCATTTTCGCTCTCAAATACAGCTCTTTTCTGGCATTTCCTGCTCTCAAATACAGGCTCTTTTCACAGCATTTTCCTGCTCTCAAATACAGAGCTCTTTTCACAGCATTTTCAGCTCTCAAATACAGGCTCTTTTCCCACAGCATTTTCGGCTCTCAAATACAGGCTCTTTCACAGCATTTTCTGCTCTCAAATACAGGCTCTTTTCACAGCATTTTCCTGCTCTCAAATACAGCTCTTTTCCCACAGCATTTCCTGCTCTCAAATACAGGCTCTTTCACAGCATTTTCAGCTCTCAAATACAGGCTCTTTTCACAGCATTTTCCTGCTCTCAAATACAGCTCTTTTCTAGCATTTTCCTGCTCTCAAATACAGGCTCTTTTCACAGCATTTCAGCATTTTCGGCTCTCAAATACAGGCTCTTTTCCACAGCATTTTCAGCTCTCAAATACAGGCTCTTTTCACAGCATTTTCCTGCTCTCAAATACAGGCTCTTTTTCACAACATTTTCCTGCTCTCAAATACAGGCTCTTTTCCAACATTTTCAGCTCTCAAATACAGGCTCTTTCAAACATTTTCAGCTCTCAAATTCTTTCACAGCATTTTCCTGCTCTCAAATACAGGCTCTTTTCTTTTTCTACTCTCAAATACAGGCTCTTTTCAAATACAGCATTTCAGCTCTTCTCCTCTCAATACAGGCTCTTTTCCACAGCATTTCCTGCTCTCAAATACAGGCTCTTTTCACAGCATTTTCCTGCTCTCAAATACAAATACAGGCTCTTTTTCAGCATTTTCCTGCTCTCAAATACAGGCTCTTTTCCATTTCCTCTCTCCATGCATCTTTTCACAGCATTTTTCGCTCTCAAATACAGGCTCTTTTCACAGCATTTTCGGCTCTCAAATACAGGCTCTTTTTCACAGCATTTTCCTCCTCTCAAATACAGGCTCTTTTCCACAGCATTTTCCTCGCTCTTTCAACATTTCCTGCTCTCAAATACAGGCTCTTTCCACAGCATTTTCCTGCTCTCAAATACAGGCTCTTTTCCACAGCATTTTCGGCTCTCAAATACAGGCTCTTTTCCCCAGCATTTCGCTCTCAAATTGCTCTTTTCACAGCATTTTCCTGCTCTCAAATACAGGCTCTTTTCACACAGCATTTTCCTGCTCTCAAATACAGGCTCTTTTCACAGCATTTTCGGCTCTCAAATACAGGCTCTTTTCCACAGCATTTTCCTGCTCTCAAATGCAGGCTCTTTTCCCAGCATTTTCCTGCTCTCAAATACAGGCTCTTTTCCATTTTCCTCCTCTCAAATACAGGCTCCCAAAATACAGGCTCTTTTCCAGCATTTCTGCTCTCCATTCTTTTACAGCATTTTTCGGCTCTCAAATACAGGCTCTTTTCACAGCATTTTTCCTGCTCTCAAATACAGAGCTCTTTCCCACAGCATTTTCCTCCTCTCAAATACAGGCTCTTTTCACAGCATTTTCCTGCTCTCAAATACAGGCTCTTTTTCACAGCATTTTCGGCTCTCAAATTTTCGGCTCTCAAATGCAGGCTCTTTCCACAGCATTTCCTCCTCTCAAATACAGGCTCTTTTCCATTTTCTCTCAAATACAGCATTTTCCTGCTCTCAAATACAGGCTCTTTCCACAGCATTTTCCTGCTCTCAAGCAAACTCTTTCGGCTTTTCACTCTCAAATACAGGCTCTTTTCACAGCATTTTTCACTGCTCTCAATACAGGCTCTTTTCACAGCATTTTCCTGCTCTCAAATACAGGCTCTTTTCACATTTTTCCTGCTCTCCAAATACAGGCTCTTTCAGCATTTTTCCTGCTCTCAAATACAGGCTCTTTTTCACAACATTTTCCTGCTCTCAAATACAAGGCTCTTTTCACAGCATTTTCCTGCTCTTCCTCTTTTCACAACTTTTCTCAAATACAGGCTCTTTTCCCACAGCATTTTCAGCTCTCAAATACAGGCTCTTTTTTTCCTGCTCTCCAAATACATCTTTTCAGCATTTTCCTGCTCTCAAATACAGGCTCTTTTCCACAGCTTTTCCTGCTCTCAAATACAGGCTCTTTTCCACAGCATTTTCCTGCTCTCAAATTTCAGGCTCTTTTCCACAACATTTCCTGCTCTCAAATACAGGCTTTTTTCACAACATTTTCCTGCTCTCAAATACAGGCTCTTTTTCCAGCATTTTCGGCTCTCAAATACAGGCTCTTTTCACAGCATTTTCCTGCTCTCAAATACAGGCTCTTTTCCACAGCATTTTCTGCTCTCAAATACAGGCTCTTTTCCCACAGCATTTTCGGCTCTCAAATACAGGCTCTTTCCCCATTTTCGGCTCTCAAATACAGGCTCTTTTCAAGCATTTTCCTGCTCTCAAATACAGAGCTCTTTCACAGCATTTCCTGCTCTCAAATACAGGCTCTTTTCCACAGCATTTTCCGCTCTCAAATACAGGCTCTTTTTCCACAACATTTTCGGCTCTCAAATACAGGCTCTTTTTTCAGCATTTTCCTGCTCTCAAATACAGGCTCTTTTCCACAGCATTTTCCTGCTCTCAAATACAGGCTCTTTTCACAGCATTTTCCTGCTCTCAAATACAGGCTTTTTTCCAGCTCTCAAGCATTTTTCCCAACATTTTCTGCTCTCAAATGCAGGCTCTTTTCCACAGCATTTTCTGCTCTCAAATACAGGCTCTTTTCCACAGCATTTTCCTGCTCTCAAATACAGGCTCTTTTCCACAGCATTTTCCTGCTCTCAAATACAGAGCTCTTTTCACACACATTTTTCCTGCTCTCAAATACAGGCTCTTTTCCAGCATTTTCCTGCTCTCAAATACAGGCTCTTTTCACAGCATTTTCGGCTCTCAAATATGGCTCTTTTTCACAGCATTTTTCTGCTCTCAAATACAGGCTCTTTTCCACAGCATTTTCCTGCTCTCAAATACAGGCTCTTTTCACCTTTTCCTCTCAACATTTTCCTGCATTTTCCTGCTCAAATACAGGCTCTTTTCACAGCATTTTCCTGCTCTCAAATACAAGCTCTTTTCTAACATTTTCGCTCTCAAATACAGGCTCTTTTCCACAGCATTTTCCTGCTCTCAAATACAGGCTCTTTTTTCAGCATTTTCCTGCTCTCAAATTTTCGGCTCTCAGCTCTTTTCCACAGCATTTTCGGCTCTCAAATACAGGCTCTTTTCCACAGCATTTTCGGCTCTCAAATACAGGCTCTTTTCACAGCATTTTCCTCCTCTCAAATACATCTTTTCACGGCTCTCAGGCTCTTTTCACAGCATTTTCGGCTCTCAAATACAGGCTCTTTTCCACAGCATTTTCGGCTCTCAAATACAGGCTCTTTTCCACAGCATTTTCCTGCTCTCAAATACAGGCTCTTTTCCACAGCATTTTCGGCTCTCAAATACAGGCTCTTTTCCACAGCATTTTCGGCTCTCAAATACAGGCTCTTTTCCACAGCATTTTCCTCTCTCAAAATGAGCATTTTCCTCTCTCATATCCCTCTTTTCCCAGCATTTTCGGCTCTCAAATACAGGCTCTTTTCACAGCATTTTCCTGCTCTCAAATACAGGCTCTTTTCCACAGCATTTTCCTGCTTTTCTCAAATACAGGCTCTTTTCCAAAACATTTTCAGCCTCTCAAATACAGGCTCTTTTCCCAGCATTTTCGGCTCTCAAATACAGGCTCTTTTCACAGCATTTTCCTGCTCTCAAATACAGGCTCTTTTCCACAGCATTTTCCTGCTCTCAAATACAGGCTCTTTTCCACAGCATTTTCCTGCTCTCTCAAATACAGGCTCTTTTCGGCTCTCACTCTTTCAGCATTTTCAGCTCTCAAATACAGGCTCTTTTCACAGCATTTTCCTGCTCTCAAATACAGGCTCTTTTCACAGCATTTTCCTGCTCTCAAATACAGGCTCTTTTCACAGCATTTTCCTGCTCTCAAATACAGGCTCTTTCCACAGCATTTTCCTGCTCTCAAATACAGGCTCTTTTTCCACAGCATTTTCCTGCTCTCAAATCTTTTCACAGGCCTCTTTTCTTTTCACAGCATTTTCCTGCTCTCAAATACAGGCTCTTTTTCACAGCATTTTCAGCTCTCAATACAGGCTCTTTTCACAGCATTTTCATCTCAAATACAGGCTCTTTTTCCACAGCATTTTCAGCTCTCAAATACAGCTCTTTTCACAGCATTTTCCTGCTCTCAAATACAGGCTCTTTTCACAGCATTTTCCTGCTCTCAAATACAGGCTCTTTTCCACAGCATTTTCCTCCTCTCAAATACAGGCTCTTTTTCACAGCATTTCGGCTCTCAAATACAGCTCTTTTTCACAGCATTTTCCTCTCTCAAATACAGGCTTTTTCACAGCATTTTCCTGCTCTCAAATACAGGCTCTTTTCCACAGCATTTTCCTGCTCTCAAATACAGGCTCTTTTCCACAGCATTTTCGGCTCTCAAATACAGACTCTTTTTCCAGCATTTTCCTCCTCTCAAATACAGTTCTTTTCCACAGCATTTTCTGCTCTCAAATGAGGCTCTTTTCCAAATTTCCTCTCAAATGCAGACTCTTTTTCCCCAGCAGGCTCTTTTCCACAGCATTTTCTCTCAAATACAGGTTCTTTTCCACAGCATTTTCCTGCTCTCAAATACAGGCTCTTTTCCACAGCATTTTCGGCTCTCAAATACAGGCTCTTTTCCACAGCATTTTCGGCTCTCAAATACAGGCTCTTTTCCACAGCATTTTCGGCTCTCAAATACAGGCTCTTTTCCACAGCATTTTCCTGCTCTCCCTTGTAAGGCTCTTTTCCACAGCATTTCTCAAATACAGGCTCTTTTTCCACAGCATTTTCCTCCTCTCAAATACAGGCTCTTTTTCCACAGCATTTTCCTGCTCTCAAATACAGGCTCTTTTCACAGCATTTTCCTGCTCTCTTTTCAAATTTTCATTTCTCAAATACAGGCTCTTTTCACAACATTTCTCCTCTCAAATACAGGCTTTTCCCACAGCTTTTCCCTCTCAAATACAGGCTCTTTTCCACAACATTTTCCTCTCTCAAATACAAGGCTCTTTTCCACAGCATTTTCCTGCTCCTCAAACCAGCTCTTTTCACAGCATTTTCCTGCTCTCAAATACAGTTTCTTTTTCACAGCATTTCCCTGCTCTCAAATACAGGCTCTTTTCACAACATTTTCCTGCTCTCAAATACAGGCTCTTTTCCACAGCATTTCCTGCTCTCAAATACAGGCTCTTTTTTTCCTCCTCTCATATACAGGCTCTTTTCCACAGCATTTCAGCTCTCAAATGCTCTCAAATACAGGCTCTTTTCCACAGCATTTCCTCCTCTCAAATACAGGCTCTTTTTTCCACAGCATTTTCCTGCTCTCAAAATACAGGCTCTTTTCAGCATTTTCAGCTCTCAAATACAGGCTCTTTTCACAGCATTTTCCTGCTCTCAAATACAGGCTCTTTTCCTGACAGCATTTTCTCTCTCAAATACAGGCTCTTTTTCACATTCCTGCATTTTTCAGCTCTCAAATACAATTTTTTCCACAGCATTTTCCTTTTCGCTCTCAAATACAGGCTCTTTTCCACAGCATTTTCCTGCTCTCAAATACCAGCTCTTTTTCCACAGCATTTTCCTGCTCTCAAATACAGGCTCTTTTCACAGCATTTTCGGCTCTCAAATACAGGCTCTTTTCACAGCATTTTCGGCTCTCAAATACCATCTTTTCCCCAGCATTTTCATCTCTCAAATACAGGCTCTTTTCACAGCATTTTCCTCCTCTCAAATACAGGCTCTTTTCAACAGCATTTTCCTCCTCTCAAATACAGGCTCTTTTCCACAGCATTTTCCTGCTCTCAAATACAGGCTCTTTTCCACAGCATTTTTCTGCTCTCAAATACAGGCTCTTTTCACAGCATTTTCCTGCTCTCAAATACAGGCTCTTTTCACAGCATTTTCCTGCTCTCAAATGCAAACTCTTTTCACAGCATTTTCCTCTCTCAAATACAGGCTCTTTCCACAGCATTTTCCTCTCAAATCTCAAATACAGGCTCTTTTCCACAGCATTTTCGCTCTCAAATACAGGCTCTTTTCACAGCATTTTCTGCTCTCAAATGCAGGCTCTTTTCACAGCATTTTCGGCTCTCAAAATGATTTTTCCACCCTGCTCTCAAATACAGGCTCTTTTCCACAGCATTTTCGGCTCTCCAATACAGCTCTTTTCCCACAGCATTTTCCTGCTCTCAAATACAGGCTCTTTTCCACAGCATTTTCCTCTTCTCCTTTCAGGCTCTTTTCACAGCATTTTCGGCTCTCAAATACAGGCTCTTTTCACAGCATTTTCGGCTCTCAAATACAGGCTCTTTTCCCACAACATTTTTCTTTTTTCGGCTCTCAAATACAGGCTCTTTTCCACAGCATTTTCCTGCTCTCAAATACAGGCTCTTTTCCACAGCATTTTCGGCTCTCAAATACAGGCTCTTTTCCACAGCATTTTCCTGCTCTCAAATACAGGCTCTTTTCCACAGCATTTTCCTGCTCTCAAATACAGGCTCTTTTCCACAGCATTTTCCTGCTCTCAAATACAGGCTCTTTTCCACAGCATTTTCCTCTCTCAAGCCACAGGCTCTTTTTCCACAGCATTTTCCTGCTCTCAAATACAGAGCTTTTTCCACAGCATTTTCCTCCTCTCAAATACAGGCTCTTTTCACAGCATTTTCCTGCTCTCAAATACAGGCTCTTTTCCACAGCATTTTCCTGCTCTCAAATACAGGCTCTTTTCACAGCATTTTCGGCTCTCAAATACAGGCTCTTTTCACAGCATTTTCCTGCTCTCAAATACAGGCTCTTTTCCACAGCATTTTCCTGCTCTCAAATACAGGCTCTTTTCCACAGCATTTTCCTGCTCTCAAATACAGGCTCTTTTCCACAGCATTTTCCTCCTCTCATATACAGGCTCTTTTCCACAGCATTTTCCTCCTCTCATATACAGGCTCTTTTCCACAGCATTTTCGGCTCTCAAATACAGGCTCTTTTCCACAGCATTTTCTTTCTCTCTCAAATACAGGCTCTTTTCACAGCATTTTTCCTGCTCTCAAATACAAATACAGCATTTTCCTGCTCTCAAATACAGGCTTTTCACAGCATTTTCCTCCTCTCATATACAGGCTCTTTTCCACAGCATTTTCGGCTCTCAAATACAGGCTCTTTTTCCACAGCATTTTCGGCTCTCAAATACAGGCTCTTTTTCCACAGCATTTCCTCCTCTCAATACAGGCTCTTTTTCCACAGCATTTTCCTGCTCTCAAATACAGGCTCTTTTCCACAGCATTTTCCTGCTCTCAAATCAAATCTTTTCCCACAACATTTTTCAGCTCTCAAATACAGGCTCTTTCACAGCATTTTCCTGCTCTCAAATACAGGCTCTTTTCACAGCATTTTTCCTCCTCTCAAATACAGGCTCTTTTCACAGCATTTTCCTCCTCTCAAATACAGGCTCTTTTCACAGCATTTTTCTGCTCTCAAATACAGGCTCTTTTTCAGCATTTTCCTGCTCTCAAATACAGGCTCTTTTCACAGCATTTTCCTGCTCTCAAATACAGGCTCTTTTCACAGCATTTTCCTGCTCTCAAATACAGGCTCTTTTCCACAGCATTTTCCTGCTCTCAAATACAGGCTCTTTTTCCACAGCATTTCCTGCTCTCAAATACAGCTCTTTTCCACAGCATTTCCTGCTCTCAAATACAGGCTTTTTCCATTTTCCTGCTCTCAAATACAGGCTCTTTTCACAGCATTTTTCTGCTCTCAAATACAGGCTCTTTTCACAGCATTTCCTGCTCTCAAATACAGGCTCTTTTCCACAGCATTTTCCTGCTCTCAAATACAGGCTCTTTTCACAGCATTTTCCTCCTCTCAAATACAGGCTCTTTTCACAGCATTTTCCTGCTCTCAAATACAGGCTCTTTTCCCACAGCATTTTCAGCTCTCAAATACAGGCTCTTTTCCAGCATTTTTGTACATTTCCTCTTTTCACAGCATTTTTCCTGCTCTCAAATACAGCTCTTTCACAGCATTTTCCTGCTCTCAAATACAGGCTCTTTTCACAACATTTTCCTGCTCTCAAATACAGCTCTTTTCCACAGCATTTTCCTGCTCTCAAATACAGGCTCTTTTCTAGCATTTTCCTGCTCTCAAATACAGGCTCTTTTCACAGCATTTTCTGCTCTCAAATACAGCTCTTTTTCCACAGCATTTTCCTGCTCTCAAATACAGGCTCTTTTCCACATTTTCCTGCTCTCAAATACAGGCTCTTTTTCCTTTTCCTGCTCTCAAATACAGGCTCTTTTCACAGCATTTTCCTCCTCTCAAATACAGGCTCTTTTTCACAGCATTTTCCTGCTCTCAAATACAGGCTCTTTTTCACAGCATTTTCTGCTCTCAAATACAGGCTCTTTCCCACAGCATTTTCGGCTCTCAAATTTTCAGGCTCTTTCCAGCATTTTCCTGTCTCAAATACATTTTTCACAGCATTTTCCTGCTCTCAAATACAGGCTCTTTTCACAACATTTTCCTCCTCTCAAATGAGGCTCTTTTCCACAGCATTTTCCTCCTCTCAAATACAGCTCTTTTCAAATACAGGCTCTTTTCCACAGCATTTCCTGCTCTCAAATACAGGCTCTTTTCCACAGCATTTTCGGCTCTCAAATACAGGCTCTTTTTCACAGCATTTTCCTGCTCTCAAATACAGGCTCTTTTCCACAGCATTTTCCTGCTCTCAAATACAGGCTCTTTTCTGCACAAATACATTTTTTCCTGCATTTTCAAAAATACAGGCTCTTTTCCACAGCATTTCCTGCTCTCAAATACAGGCTCTTTTCACAGCATTTTCCTCTTCTCAAATACAGGCTCTTTTACAATTTTCCTCTCAAATACAGGCTCTTTTCCACAGCATTTTCCTGCTCTCAAATACAGGCTCTTTTCCACAACATTTTCCTCCTCTCAAATACAGGCTCTTTTTCAAATACAGGCTCTTTTCCACAGCATTTTCAGCTCTCAAATACAGGCTCTTTTCACAACATTTTCCTGCTCTCAAATACAGGCTCTTTTCACAGCATTTTCTGCTCTCAAATACAGGCTCTTTTCACAGCATTTTCGGCTCTCAAATACAGGCTCTTTTCCACAGCATTTTCCTGCTCTCAAATACAGGCTCTTTTCCACAGCATTTTCCTCCTCTCAAATACAGGCTCTTTTCCACAGCATTTTCCTCCTCTCAAATACAGGCTCTTTTCCACAGCATTTTCCTGCTCTCAAATACAGGCTCTTTTCCACAGCATTTTCTGCTCTCAAATACAGGCTCTTTTCACAACATTTTCCAAATACAGCTCTCAAATTTTCCTCCTCTCCTCCTCAAAGCTCTTTTCACAGCATTTTCCTCTCTCAAATACAGCTCTTTTCAAATACAGGCTCTTTTTCCACAGCATTTTCGGCTCTCAAATACAGGCTCTTTTCACAGCATTTCAGCTCTCAAATACAGGCTCTTTTCACAGCATTTTCCTCTCTCAAATACAGGCTCTTTTTTTCCCAGCATTTTCAGCTCTCAAATACAGGCTCTTTTCTAACATTTCCTGCTCTCAAATACAGGCTCTTTTCATTTTCTGCTCTCAAATACAGGCTCTTTTCCCAGCATTTTCCTCCTCTCAAATACAGGCTCTTTTCACAGCATTTTCCTGCTCTCAAATACAGCTCTTTTCCACAACATTTCCTCTCAAATACAGGCTCTTTTTCACAGCATTTTCCTGCTCTCAAATACAGGCTCTTTTCCTTTTTCTGCTCTCAAATAAATACAGGCTCTTTTTCACAGCATTTTCCTCCTCTCAAATACAGGCTCTTTTCACAGCATTTTCTGCTCTCATATACAGGCTCTTTCACAACATTTTCAGCTCTCAAATACAGGCTCTTTTCACAGCATTTTCCTCCTCTCAAATACAGGCTCTTTTCCACAACATTTCCTCTCTCAAATTCTTTTTCCACAGCATTTTCCTCTCTCAAATACAGGCTCTTTTCACAGCATTTTTCTGCTCTCAAATACAGGCTCTTTTCCACAGCATTTTCAGCTCTCAAATACAGGCTCTTTTCCACAACATTTTCCTGCTCTCAAATACAGGCTCTTTTTCACAGCATTTTCTCTCCTCTTTTCCAAATTTTCCTGCTCTCAATTCTTTTCACAGCATTTTCCTCCTCTCAAATACAGGCTCTTTTCCATTTTCCTGCTCTTTCTCCTCTCAAATACAGGCTCTTTTCACAGCATTTTCCTCTCTCAAATACAGGCTCTTTTCACAGCATTTTCCTCCTCTCAAATACAGGCTCTTTTCCACAGCATTTTCCTCCTCTCAAATACAGGCTCTTTTCCACAGCATTTTCCTGCTCTCAAATACAGGCTCTTTTCACAGCATTTTCCTGCTCTCAAATACAGGCTCTTTTACAAATTTCTCCTCTCAAATACAGGCTCTTTTCACAGCATTTTCCTCTCTCTCAATACAGGCTCTTTTCACAGCATTTTCCTCTCTCAAATACAGGCTCTTTTCCAACATTTTCCTCCTCTCAAATACAGGCTCTTTTCCACAGCATTTTCAGCTCTCAAATACAGCTCTTTTTCAAATACAGGCTCTTTTCCACAGCATTTTCCTGCTCTCAAATACAGGCTCTTTTCCACAACATTTCCTGCTCTCATACAAGCTTTTTCAAGCATTTTCGGCTCTCAAATACAGGCTCTTTTCCACAGCATTTTCCTGCTCTCAAATACAGGCTCTTTTCACAGCATTTTCCTGCTCTCAAATACAGGCTCTTTCCAAGCATTTTCCTGCTCTCAAATACAGACTCTTTTCACAGCATTTTCCTCCTCTCAAATACAGGCTCTTTTTTTTCCTCCTCTCAAATTTTCACAGCTTTCTCAAATACAGGCTCTTTTTCACAGCATTTTCCTGCTCTCAAATACAGCTCTTTTCACAGCATTTTCCTCCTCTCAAATACAGGCTCTTTTCACAGCATTTTCCTCCTCTCAAATACAGGCTCTTTTCCACAGCATTTTCCTGCTCTCAAATACAGGCTCTTTTCCACAGCATTTTCGGCTCTCAAATACAGGCTCTTTTCACAGCATTTTTCCTCTCTCAAATACAGGCTCTTTTCCACATTTCGCTCTCAAATGCATTTTCACTGCTCTCAAATACAGGCTCTTTTTCCACAACATTTTCCTGCTCTCAAATACAGGCTCTTTTCACAGCATTTTCCTGCTCTCAAATACAGGCTCTTTTCA
This sequence comes from Acanthosepion pharaonis, assembly GCA_903632075.3. Classification (NCBI taxonomy): domain Eukaryota; kingdom Metazoa; phylum Mollusca; class Cephalopoda; order Sepiida; family Sepiidae; genus Acanthosepion; species Acanthosepion pharaonis. The sequence goes on along the minus strand of CAHIKZ030000063.1, from coordinate 1,593,393 downwards.
CAGCATTTTCCTGCTCTCAAATACAGGCTCTTTTCCCCCAGCATTTTCCTCCTCTCAAATACAGGCTCTTTTCCCCTGCATTTTTCCTCCTCTCAAATACAGGCTCTTTTCCACAAATATTTTCCTGCTCTCAAATACAGGCTCTTTTCCACAAGCAGGCTCTTTTCTGCATTTTCCTCTCAAAATACAGCTCTTTTCCACAGCATTTTCCTGCTCTCAAATACAGGCTCTTTTCCCACAGCATTTTCCTGCTCTCAAATACAGGCTCTTTTCACAGCATTTTCCTGCTCTTTCAAATTTTCACTCTCAAATACAGCTCTTTTCCACAGCATTTTCCTGCTCTCAAATACAGGCTCTTTTCCACAGCATTTTCCTGCTCTCAAATACAGGCTCTTTTCCACAGCATTTTCCTGCTTTTCTCAAATACAGGCTCTTTTTTCAGCATTTTCCTCCTCTCAAATACAGGCTCTTTTCCACAGCATTTTCCTGCTCTCAAATACAGGCTCTTTTTCACAGCATTTTCCTGCTCTCAAATACAGGCTCTTTTCCACAGCATTTTCCTCCTCTCAAATACAGGCTCTTTTCACAGCAAATACAGGCTCTTTTTCCACAGCATTTCAAAATACAGGCTCTTTTCCACAGCATTTTCCTGCTCTCAAATACAGGCTCTTTTCACAGCATTTTCCTGCTCTCAAATACAGGCTCTTTTCCCACAGCATTTTCCTGCTCTCAAATACAGGCTCTTTTTCCACATTTTCAGCTCTTTACCTCTTTCTCAAATACAGGCTCTTTTCCACAGCATTTCCTGCTCTCAAATACAGGCTCTTTTCCACAGCATTTTCCTGCTCTCAAATACAGGCTCTTTTTCCACAGCATTTTCCTGCTCTCAAATACAGGCTTTTTTCAAATCAGGCTCTTTCACAGCATTTTCCTGCTCTCAAATCTGAGCTCAAATACCTCTCAAATATGGCTCTTTTCACAGCATTTTCCTGCTCTCAAATACAGGCTCTTCTTTTCACAGCATTTTCGGCTCTCAAATACAGGCTCTTTTCCACAGCATTTTCCTCTCTCAAATACAGGCTCTTTTCACAGCATTTTTTCACAAATACAGCTCTTTTTCATTTTCACTGCTCTCAAATACAGGCTCTTTTCTTACAGCATTTTCCTGCTCTCAAATACAGGCTCTTTTCACAGCATTTTCCTGCTCTCAAATACAGGCTCTTTTCCACAGCATTTTCCTGCTCTCAAATACAGGCTCTTTTCACAACATTTTCCTGCTCTCAAATACAGGCTCTTTTCCACAGCATTTTCCTGCTCTCAAATACAGGCTCTTTTCCACAACATTTTTCCACAGCTCCTCTCAAATACAGGCTCTTTTCACAGCATTTTCCTGCTCTCAAATACAGGCTCTTTTTCCACAGCATTTTCCTGCTCTCAAATACAGGCTCTTTTCCACAGCATTTTCGGCTCTCAAATACAGGCTCTTTTTTCCACAGCATTTTCCTGCTCTCAAATACAGGCTTTTTCACAGCATTTTCCTGCTCTCAAATACAGGCTCTTTTCCACAGCATTTTCTGCTCTCAAATACAGGCTCTTTTCCACAGCATTTTCCTGCTCTCAAATACAGGCTCTTTTCACAGCATTTTTCCTGCTCTCAAATACAGGCTCTTTTCCACAGCATTTTCCTGCTCTCAAATACAGGCTCTTTTCCACAGCATTTTCCTGCTCTCAAATACAGGCTCTTTTCACAGGCTCTTCAAATACCTCTTTTTCACAGCATTTTCCTGCTCTCAAATACAGGCTCTTTCCACAGCATTTTCCTGCTCTCAAATACAGGCTCTTTTCCACAGCATTTTCAGCTCTCAAATACAGGCTCTTTTCCACAGCATTTTCGCTCCAAATTCTTTTCACAGCATTTTTCAAATACAGGCTCTTTTCCACAGCATTTTCCTGCTCTCAAATACAGGCTCTTTTTCACAGCATTTTCTCCTGCTCTCAAATACAGGCTCTTTTCCACAGCATTTTCCTGCTCTCAAATACAGGCTCTTTTCACAGCATTTTCCTGCTCTCAAATACAGGCTCTTTTCACAGCATTTTCCTGCTCTCAAATACAGGCTCTTTTCACAGCATTTTCCTGCTCTCAAATACAGGCTCTTTTCACAGCATTTTCCTCTCAATACAGGCTCTTTTCCACAGCATTTTCGGCTCTCAAATACAGGCTCTTTCCACAGCATTTTCCTGCTCTCAAATACAGGCTCTTTTCCACAGCATTTTCGGCATTTTTTGCTCTCAAATACAGGCTCTTTTCCACAGCATTTTCCTGCTCTCAAATACAGGCTCTTTTCCACAGCATTTTCCTGCTCTCAAATACAGGCTCTTTTCCACAGCATTTTCGGCTCTCAAATACAGGCTCTTTTCCACAGCATTTTCCTGCTCTCAAATACAGGCTCTTTTCCACAGCATTTTCCTGCTCTCAAATACAGGCTCTTTTCCACAGCATTTTCCTGCTCTCAAATACAGGCTCTTTTCCACAGCATTTTCCTGCTCTCAACACAGGCTCTTTTCCACAGCATTTTCCTGCTCTCAAATACAGGCTCTTTTCACAGCATTTTCCTGCTCTCAAATACAGGTTTTTTCACAGCATTTTCCTGCTCTCAAATACAGGCTCTTTTCCACAGCATTTTCCTCTCAAATACAGCTCTTTTCAAATTTTTCCTGCTTTCACAGGCTCTTTTCCACAGCATTTTCTCTCTCAAACAGGCTCAAATACAGGCTCTTTTCCCTTTTCACAGCATTTTCCTGCTCTCAAATACAGGCTCTTTTCCACAGCATTTTCTCAAATGCTCTTTTTCAAACACAGGCTCTTTTCCACAGCATTTCCTGCTCTCAAATATACAGGCTCTTTTTCACAGCTTTTCTTTTCAAATACAGGCTCTTTTCCACAGCATTTTCCTGCTCTCAAATACAGGCTCTTTTCCACAGCATTTTCCTGCTCTCAAATACAGGCTCTTTTCCACAGCATTTTCCTGCTCTCAAATACAGGCTCTTTTCCACAGCATTTTCCTGCTCTCAAATACAGGCTCTTTTCCACAGCATTTTCCTGCTCTCAAATACAGGCTCTTTTCCACAGCATTTTCGGCTCTCAAATACAGGCTCTTTTCCACAGCATTTTCCTCCTCTCAAATACAGGCTCTTTTCCACAGCATTTTTTTCAAATACAGGCTCTTTTCCACAGCATTTCGGCTCTCAAATACAGGCTCTTTCACAGCATTTTCCTGCTCTCAAATACAGGCTCTTTTCCACAGCATTTTCCTGCTCTCAAATACAGGCTCTTTTCCACAGCATTTTCCTGCTCTCAAATACAGGCTCTTTTCCACAGCATTTTCCTGCTCAAATACAGGCTCTTTTTCACAGCATTTTCCTGCTCTCAAATACAGGCTCTTTTCACAGCATTTCCTGGCTCTCAAATACAGGCTCTTTTCCACAGCATTTTCCTGCTCTCAAATACAGGCTCTTTTCCACAGCATTTTCCTGCTCTCAAATACAGGCTCTTTTCACAGCATTTTCCTGCTCTTTTCCACAGCATTTCATCTCAAATACAGGCTCTTTTCCACAACATTTTCTGCTCTCAAATACAGGCTCTTTTTCACAGCATTTTCCTGCTCTCAAATGAGGCTCTTTTCCACAGCATTTTCCTGCTCTCAAATACAGGCTCTTTTTCACAGCATTTTCCTGCTCTCAAATACAGGCTCTTTTTCCACAGCATTTTCCTGCTCTCAAATACAGGCTCTTTTCACAGCATTTTTCCACATTTTTTTCTCTCAAATACAGGCTCTTTTTCCACAGCATTTTCCTGCTCTCAAATACAGGCTCTTTTCCACAGCATTTTCCTGCTCTCAAATACAGGCTCTTTTCCACAGCATTTTCCTGCTCTCAAATACAGGCTCTTTTTCACAGCATTTTCCTGCTTTTCCACAGCATTTTCGGCTCTCAAATACAGGCTCTTTTCCACAGCATTTTCGGCTCTCAAATACAGGCTCTTTTCCACAGCATTTTCCTGCTCTCAAATACAGGCTCTTTTCCACAGCATTTTCCTGCTCTCAAATACAGGCTCTTTCTCAAAATACAGGCTCTTTTCCACAGCATTTTCCTGCTCTCAAATACAGGCTCTTTTCCACAGCATTTTCCTGCTCTCAAATACAGGCTCTTTTCCACAGCATTTTCGGCTCTCAAATACAGGCTCTTTTCCACAGCATTTTCCTGCTCTCAAATACAGGCTCTTTTCCACAGCATTTTCCTGCTCTCAAATACAGGCTCTTTTCCACAGCATTTTCCTGCTCTCAAATACAGGCTCTTTTTCACAGCATTTTCCTCTCAAATACAGGCTCTTTTCAAAAATACAGGCTCTTTTCCACAGCATTTTCGGCTCTCAAATACAGGCTCTTTTCCACAGCATTTTCGGCTCTCAAATACAGGCTCTTTTCCACAGCATTTTCCTGCTCTCAAATACAGGCTCTTTTCCACAGCATTTTCCTGCTCTCAAATACAGGCTCTTTTCCACAGCATTTTCGGCTCTCAAATACAGGCTCTTTTCCACAGCATTTTCCTGCTCTCAAATACAGGCTCTTTTCCACAGCATTTTCCTCCTCTCAAATAGGTTCTTTTCCACAGCATTTTCAAATACAGGCTCTTTTCCACAGCATTTTCCTGCTCTCAAATACAGGCTCTTTTCCACAGCATTTTCCTCCTCTCAAATACAGGCTCTTTTCCACAGCATTTTCGGCTCTCAAATACAGGCTCTTTTCCACAGCATTTTCGGCTCTCAAATACAGGCTCTTTTCACAGCATTTTCCTGCTCTCAAATACAGGCTCTTTTCCACAGCATTTTTCCTGGCTCTTTTCAACACAGGCTCTTTTCCACAGCATTTTCGGCTCTCAAATACAGGCTCTTTTCCACAGCATTTTCCTGCTCTCAAATACAGGCTCTTTTCCACAGCATTTTCGGCTCTCAAATACAGGCTCTTTTCCACAGCATTTTCCTGCTCTCAAATACAGGCTCTTTTCCACAGCATTTTCGGCTCTCAAATACAGGCTCTTTTCCACAGCATTTTCGGCTCTCAAATACAGGCTCTTTTCCACAGCTCTCAAATACAGGCTTTTTCACAGCATTTTCCTGCTCTCAAATACAGGCTCTTTTCACAGCATTTTCCTGCTCTCAAATACAGGCTCTTTTCCACAGCATTTTCCTGCTCTCAAATACAGGCTCTTTTCCACAGCATTTTCCTGCTCTCAAATACAGGCTCTTTTCCACAGCATTTTTCCTGCTCTCAAATTTTCCTGCTCTCAAATACAGGCTCTTTTCCACAGCATTTTCCTGCTCTCAAATACAGGCTCTTTTCCACAGCATTTTCGGCTCTCAAATACAGGCTCTTTTCCACAGCATTTTCGGCTCTCAAATACAGGCTCTTTTCCACAGCATTTTCCTGCTCTCAAATACAGGCTCTTTTCCACAGCATTTTCCTGCTCTCAAATACAGGCTCTTTTCCACAGCATTTTCCTGCTCTCAAATACAGGCTCTTTTCCACAGCATTTTCCTGCTCTCAAATACAGGCTCTTTTCCACAGCATTTTCCTGCTCTCAAATACAGGCTCTTTTCCACAGCATTTTCCTGCTCTCAAATACAGGCTCTTTTCACAGCATTTTCCTGCTCAAATACAGGCTCTTTTCCACAGCATTTTCAGCTCTCAAATACAGGCTTTTCTTTTCCCTCTCACAGCATTTTCCTGCTCTCAAATACAGGCTCTTTTCCACAGCATTTCCTGGCTCTCAAATACAGGCTCTTTTCCACAGCATTTTTCGGCTCTCAAATACAGGCTCTTTTCACAGCATTTTCCTCCTCTCAAATACAGGCTCTTTTCCACAGCATTTTCCTGCTCTCAAATACAGGCTCTTTTCCACATTTCATTTTCAGGCTCTTTTCCAAATTTTCAGCTCTCAAATACAGGCTCTTTTCCACAGCATTTTCCTGCTCTCAAATACAGGCTCTTTTCACAGCATTTTCCTGCTCTCAAATGAGGCTCTTTTCACAGCATTTTCCTGCTCTCAAATACAGGCTCTTTCCACAGCATTTTCGGCTCTCAAATACAGGCTCTTTTCCACAGCATTTTTTTCCTGCTCTCAAATACAGGCTCTTTTCCACAGCATTTTCCTGCTCTCAAATACAGGCTCTTTCCACAGCATTTTCCACAGCATTTCCTGCTCTCAAATACAGGCTCTTTTCAACCACAGCATTTTCGGCTCTCAAATACAGGGCTTTTCCACAGCATTTTCCTGCTCTCAATACAGGCTCTTTTCCCACAGCATTTTCCTGCTCTCAAATACAGGCTCATTTTGCTCTCAAATACAGCTCTTTTTCCATTTTCATTTTCCTGCTCTCAAATACAGGCTCTTTTTCACAGCATTTTCTGCTCTCAAATACAGGCTCTTTTCCACAGCATTTTCCTGCTCTCAAATACAGGCTCTTTTCCACAGCATTTTCCTGCTCTCAAATACAGGCTCTTTTCCACAGCATTTTCCTGCTCTCAAATACAGGCTCTTTTCCACAGCATTTTCGGCTCTCAAATACAGGCTCTTTTCCACAGCATTTTCGGCTCTCAAATACAGGCTCTTTTCAACATTTTCCTGCTCTCAAATGCTCTTTTTCATTTTCCTCCTCTCAAATACAGGCTCTTTTCCACAGCATTTTCCTGCTCTCAAATACAGGCTCTTTCCACAGCATTTTCGGCTCTCAACACAGGCTCTTTTCCACAGCATTTTCCTCTCAAAACAGGCTCTTTTCCACAGCATTTTTCCTGCTCTCAAATACAGGCTCTTTTCCACAGCATTTTCCTGCTCTCAAATACAGGCTCTTTTCCACAGCATTTTCTCTCAAATACTCTCAACACAGGCTTTTCCAAATACAGGCTCTTTTCGGCTCTCAAATACAGGCTCTTTTCCAGCATTTTCAAATACGAACTCATTTTCCTGCTCTCAAATACAGGCTCTTTTTCACAGCATTTCCTGCTCTCATTTTTCACTGCTCTCAAATACAGGCTCTTTTTCCACAGCATTTTCCTGCTCTCAAATACAGGCTCTTTTCCACAGCATTTTCCTGCTCTCAAATACAGGCTCTTTTCCACAGCATTTTCCCTGCTCTCAAATACAGGCTCTTTTCCACAGCATTTTCCTGCTCTCAAATACAGGCTCTTTTCACAGCATTTTCATTTCGGCTCTCAAATTCTTTCCACAGCATTTTCTGCTCTCAAATACAGGCTCTTTTCACAGCATTTTCTGCTCTCAAATACAGCTTTTCTTTTCAAATACAGGCTCTTTTCACAGCATTTTCCTGCTCTCAAATACAGGCTCTTTTCCACAGCATTTTCCTGCTCTCAAATACAGGCTCTTTTCCACAATTTTCCTGCTCTCAAATACAGGCTCTTTTCCACAGCATTTTCCTGCTCTCAAATACAGGCTCTTTTCCACAGCATTTTCGGCTCTCAAATACAGGCTCTTTTCCACAGCTCTCATTTTTTCCACAGCATTTTCCTGCTCTCAAATACAGGCTCTTTTCCACAGCATTTTCCTCTCAAATGCTCTCAAATACAGGCTCTTTTCCACAGCATTTTCGGCTCTCAAATACAGGCTCTTTTCCACAGCATTTTCCTGCTCTCAAATACAGGCTCTTTTCCACAGCATTTTCCTGCTCTCAAATACAGGCTCTTTTCCACAGCATTTTCCTGCTCTCAAATACAGGCTCTTTTCCACAGCATTTTCGGCTCTCAAATACAGGCTCTTTTTCCACAGCATTTCCTGCTCTCAAATACAGGCTCTTTCCACAGCATTTTCCTGCTCTCAAATACAGGCTCTTTTCACAGCATTTTCCTGCTCTCAAATACAGGCTCTTTTCCACAGCATTTCCTGCTCTCAAATACAGGCACTTTTCCACAGCATTTTCCTGCTCTCAAATACAGGCTCTTTTCCACAGCATTTTCCTGCTCTCAAATACAGGCTCTTTTCCACAGCATTTTCCTGCTCTCAAATACAGGCTCTTTTCCACAGCATTTTCCTCCTCTCAAATACAGGCTCTTTTCCACAGCATTTTCGGCTCTCAAATTTTCCACAGCATTTTCCTGCTCTCAAATACAGGCTCTTTTCCACAGCATTTCCTGCTCTCAAATACAGGCTCTTTTCCCACAGCATTTTCCTGCTCTCAAATACAGGCTCTTTTCCACAGCATTTTCCTGCTCTCAAATACAGGCTCTTTTCCACAGCATTTTCCTGCTCTCAAATACAGGCTCTTTTCCACAGCATTTTCCTGCTCTCAAATAGGCTCTTTCCACAGCATTTTCCTGCTCTCAAATACAGGCTCTTTTCCACAGCATTTCCTGCTCTCAAATACAGGCTTTCTTTTCCACAGCATTTTCCTGCTCTCAAATACAGGCTCTTTTCCACAGCATTTTCCTGCTCTCAAATACAGGCTCTTTTCCACAGCATTTTCCTGCTCTCAAATACAGGCTCTTTTCCACAGCATTTTCCTGCTCTCAAATACAGGCTCTTTTCCACAGCATTTTCCTGCTCTCAAATACAGGCTCTTTTCCACAGCATTTTCCTGCTCTCAAATACAGGCTCTTTTCCACAGCATTTTCCTGCTCTCAAATACAGGCTCTTTCCACAGCATTTTCCTGCTCTCAAATACAGGCTTTTTCCAGCATTTTCTTTCCACAGCATTTTCCTGCTCTCAAATACAGCTCTTTTACAGAGCTCACAGCATTTTCCTGCTCTCAAATACAGGCTCTTTTCCACAGCATTTTCTCAAATACAGCTCTTTTTCTGCTCTCAAATACAGGCTCTTTTCACAGCATTTTCCTGCTCTCAAATACAGGCTCTTTTCACAGCATTTTCCTGCTCTCAAATACAGGCTCTTTTCACAGCATTTCCTGCTCTCAAATACAGGCTCTTTTCCACAGCATTTTCCTCCTCTCAAATACAGGCTCTTTTCCACAGCATTTCCTGCTCTCAAATACAGGCTCTTTCCACAGCATTTTCCTGCTCTCAAATACAGGCTCTTTTCCACAGCATTTTCCTGCTCTCAAATACAGGTTCTTTTTCCACAGCATTTTCCTGCTCTCAAATACAGGCTCTTTCCACAGCATTTTCCTGCTCTCAAATACAGGCTCTTTTCCACAGCATTTTCCTGCTCTCAAATACAGGCTCTTTTCCACAGCATTTCCTGCTCTCAAATACAGGTTTCCTTCCAGCTCTCAAATACAGCTCTTTTCACAGCATTTCTCCTCTCAAATACAGGCTCTTTTCCCACAGCATTTCCGGCTCCTCAAATACAGGGCACTTTTCACAGCATTTTCCTGCTCTCAATGCAAACTCTTTTCCACAGCATTTCCTGCTCTCAAATACAGGCTCTTTTCCCACAGCATTTCAGCTCTCAAATACAGGCTCTTTTCCACAGCATTTCCCTGCTCTCAAATACAGGCACTTTTCACAGCATTTCCTGCTCTCAAATACAGGCTCTTTTCCACAGCATTTTCCCACTCCTCTCATATACAGGCTCTTTTCCCAGCATTTTCAGCTCTCGTCTGAGCTCTTTTCAGCATTTTCCTGCTCCTCAATACAGGCTCTTTCCCCATTTCAGCTCTCAAATACCAGGCTCTTTTCTGATTTTCCTGCTCTCAAATACAGGCTCTTTTCACAACAGCATTTTCACTGCTCTCAAATACAGGCTCTTTTCCACAGCATTTTCTGCTCTCAAATACAGGCTCTTTCACAGCATTTTCCTCTCAAGCTCTCAAATACAGTTCTTTTCACCACCTTTTCCTGCTCTCAAATACAGGCTCTTTTCACAGCATTTTCCTGCTCTTTTCAAATTTTCTGCTCTCAAATGAGCTCTTTTCACAGCATTTTCCTGCTCCTCTCAAATAAAAGGCTCTTTTCACATTTTCCTGCTCCCCTCCATTTTTTCCTTTTCAGCTCTCAAATACAGGCTCTTTTCAGCATTTTCCTGTCTCAAATACAGGCTCTTTTCCCACAGCATTTTCCTGCTCTCAAATACAGGCTCTTTTCCACAGCATTTCCTGCTCTCAAATACAGGTTCTTTTCACCCAGCATTTTCCTGCTCTCAAATACAGGCTCTTTTCCACATAGCATTTCCTGCTCTCAAATACAGAGTTCTTTTCACAGCATTTCCTGCTCTCAAATGTGAGCTCTTTCCACAGCATTTCTGCTCTTTCTTTCCAGCATTTTCCTGCTCTCAAATACAGTCTCTTTTCCACAGCTCTTTTCTGGCATTTTCCCTGTGCTCTCAAATACAGTCTCTTTTCCACAGCATTTTTTCCTGCTCTCAAGCACAGGCTTCTTTTCCACAGCATTTTCCTGCTCTCAACACAGGGCTCTTTTTTCACAGCATTTTCCTGCTCTCAAATACAGGCTCTTTTCCACAGCATTTTCCTGCTCTCAAATACAGGTTCTTTTCCAGCATTCCTGCTCTCAAATACAGGCTCTTTTCACAGCATTTTCCTCTCAAATACAGGCTCTTTCCACAGCATTTTCCTGCTCTCAAATACAGGCTCTTTTCCACAGCATTTTTCCTGCTCTCAAATACAGGTTCTTTTCCACAGCATTTTCCTGCTCTCAAATACAGGCTCTTTTCCACAGCATTTTCCTGCTCTCAATACAGGTTCTTTTCCACAGCATTTTCCTGCTCTCAAGCAAACGCACTTTCACAGCATTTTCCTGCTCTCAAATTCTTTTCCACAGGCTCTTTTTTTCACAGCATTTCCTGCTCTCAAATACAGGCTCTTTTTCCAGCATTTCCTGCTCTCAAATAAATGCAGGTTCTTTCCACAGCATTTTCCTCCTGCTCTCAAATTTCAGGCTCTTTTCCACAGCATTTTCTGCTCTCAAATACAAGTTCTTTTCACAGCATTTTGGCTCCAAATACAGGCTCTTTTCACAGCATTTTCCTGCTCTCAAATACAGGCTCTTTTTCACAGCATTTCCTCCTCTCAAATACAGGCTCTTTTCCAGCATTTTCCTCCTCAAATACAGGCATTTCCTTCTCTCAATACAGAGCTCTTTTCCCAACTTTCGGCTCTCTCAAATACAGGCTCTTTCCACAGCATTTTCCTGCTCTCAAACACAGGCTTTTCTCCACAGCATTTTCCTGCTCTCAACACAGGCCTTTCCACAGCATTTTGCTCCTGCTCTTTCACAGCATTTTCCAAAATACAGGCACTTTTCCAGCATTTTCCTTCCCTCAAATACAGGCTCTTTTCCACAGCATTTTCCTGCTCTCAAATACAGGCTCTTTTTTCCACAGCATTTTCCTGCTCTCAAATACAGGCTCTTTTCACAGCATTTCCTCCCTTTTCCACAGCATTTCAGCAGCTCTCAAATACAGGCTCTTTTCCACAGCATTTCCTGCTCTCAACACAGGCACTTTTCCAGCATTTTCCTGCTCTCAGAAAGCTGCTCAACATTTTTCCTCCTCTCCATCTAGTCTTTTCCACACATTTCGTCTCTCAAATACAGGCTCCTTCCTGCTCTAAATACAGGCACTTTTCACAGTTTTCCTGCTCTCTCAAAGAGCTCTTCCACAGCATTTTTTCCAGGCTCTTTTCATTTTCCTCTCCGCTCTCAAATACAGGCTCAATACAAGCTCTTTCACAGCATTTTCCTGCTCTACTGAGCTCTTTTCCACAGCATTCCTGCTCTGTAGCTCTTTCCTGGCATTTCCTGCTCCTCAAATACAGGCTCTTTTTCACCTTTCTGCTCTCAAATACAGGCTCTTTTCACAGCATTTTCCTGCTCTCATCTGAGCTCTTTTCCCCAGCATTTCATAATCTCTCAAATACAAGGCTCTTTTCACAGCATTTTCCTCCTCTCAATGCAGGCTCTTTCTGGCATTTTCCTGCTCTCAGCTAGGCTCTTTCACAGGAATTTTCACTGCTCTCAAATACAGGCTCTTTCCCACAGCATTTTCCTGCTCTCAAATGCAGCTCTTTTCCACAGCATTCCTGCTCTCAAATACAGGCTCTTTTCCCTAGCATTCCTGCTCAAATGCAAATCTTTTCACAACATTTCCTGCTCTCAAATACAGGCTCTTTTCCACAGCATTTTTTCCTTCGCTCTCAAATACAGGCTCTTTTTCCACAGCATTTTCCTGCTCTCAAATACAGGCTCTTTTTTCCTGCTCTCAAATACAGCATTTTCCTGCTCTCAAAATACAGGCTCTTTTCCACAGCATTTTCCCTGCTCTCAAACACAGGCTCTTTTTCCACAGCATTTTCCTGCTCTCAAATACAGGCTCTTTTCCACAGCATTTTCCTGCTCTCAAACACAGGCTCTTTTCACAGCATTTTCCTGCTCTCAAATACAGGCTCTTTTCCACAGCATTTTCCTGCTCTCAAATACAGGCTCTTTCCACAGCATTTTCCTGCTCTCAAATACAGGCTCTTTTCACAGTTTCAGCATTTTCCTGCTCAAATACAGCTCCCACAGCATTTTCCTGCTCTCAAATACAGGCTCTTTTCCACAGCATTTTCCTGCTCTCAAATACAGGCTCTTTTTCCACAGCATTTTCCCCTGCTCTCAAATACAGGCTCTTTTCAGCAGCATTTTCCTTTTCCTGCTCTCAAATACAGGCTCTTTTCCACAGCATTTTCCTGCTCTCAAATACAGGCTCTTTTCCACAGCATTTTCCTGCTCTCAAATACAGGCTCTTTTCACAGGCTCTTAAATACAGGCTCTTTTCCACAGCATTTTCCTGCTCTCAAATACAGGCTCTTTTCACAGCATTTTCCTGCTCTCAAATACAGGCTCTTTTCACAGCATTTTTTACCTGCTCTCAAATACAGGCTCTTTTCCACAGCAAATCCTTTTCCTCCTCTCAAATACAGGGCTCTTTTTCCAAATACAGCATTTTCCTCCCTGCTCAAATACAGGCTCTTTTCAAATTTTCCTGCTCTCAAATACAGGCTCTTTTCCACATTTTCCTGCATTTTCAGGCTCTTTTTCAAAAATACAGGCTCTTTTTCCACAGCATTTTCCTGCTCTCAAATACAGGCTCTTTTCCACAGCATTTTCCTGCTCTCAAATACAGGCTCTTTTCCAAATACAGCTCTTTTCCTGCTCTCAAAATACAGGCTCTTTTCCACAGCATTTTTTTCTCAAATACAGGCTCTCAAATACAGGCTCTTTTCCACAGCATTTTCCTGCTCTCAAATACAGGTCTTTTCACAGCACAGCATTTTCCTGCTCTCAATACATTTTCCACAGCATTTTCCTGCTTTCAAATACAGGTTCTTTTCCACAGCATTTTCCTGCTCTCAAATACAGGCTCTTTTCCACAGGCTCTTTTCCTTTTTCTCAAATACAGGCTCTTTTCCATTTTGCTCTCAAATACAGGCTCTTTTCACAACATTTTCCTTCTCACAGCTCTTTTTCATGCCAGGTTGGATTTCGGCTCGAATGCTCTCTTTAAGTTCTTGAATTGTTCAATGTTTATTTACGTCAACCCGTTCTTTCAATTAGCCCCACAAAAAAAAAGATGTCTGGTGCCGTCACAATCAGGTGAAAGCGGAGATTAAATAAATTCAGCATTAAATTAAATTATTCCATTGTCGCCTTGGCAGTGTGCGCAGTAGCTCCATCCTGTTGAAAGCATATCTCTTGCTTATCTTCGACCGCTGGGTGTAAAATATTTCAAGCATTGTCCTATACAAGACCCCGTTGATTCTTTCTGGCTGACTTTCCTCATTTTCAAAGGGGCCGATAACTCTTTCAACCATAACACAGCGTCAAAAAGTGCATGTTGGGAGATGTAATCGATGCTGGTGGAGTAATGGATAGCAGCTCGGATTGAGGAATCAGAGAACCGAGTTCGAAATCCATTCGAATCCATTACGTTCACTTACGTGCTAATAACCTTGGAGAACGGTATAAATCCTCTTCTTCTTCAACCCCTCACCGCCCAGTTTTGGTTAAATAGCCGACAGACCGGGTTCTATAGCGTCGGATGTCAACTGGTCTACTGCAGAAAGACATGGCAACCTACTCTGGGAAAAATCTGCCTCGTCAGTGATGTATCGAAAGATACATGATCGCCTAAGCGAGTGTCACGCATGGCACATAACTGACTGAATCGATGTTGATGTAATTTAATGAGATTCTCAGTAGCCCCAAATCTTCAGTTTTCTTTGTTGATGTACCCGTTTAAATGCTGGTTTGGTTTGGTCTGTTTTGTTTTACGGCACATCAACCTCAATGGGTCATTTAATGCCGACAAAATTTTTTTCTGGTAATATTTTTGTTTTATCAAAATCTATTTCTGTTAATATTTTTTCCTCAAAAATGTATAGTTGGTAATATTATTTTTGCAAAAACGTTTAGCTGGTAATATTATTTTTTCAAAAACGTATAGCTGGTAATATTATTTTTTCGAAAACGTATAGCTGGTAATATTTTTTTTCAATATTTTATAATAAATATTTTATAATAATAAATAAATATTTTATTTAATAAATATTTTATAATAAAACTTTTATAATGCCTTTATCTCAGGTTCTGGGTTAACTATTTGCCCATAGCTGGGACCCAAACGAGTGCTACTACCCCGGTTCAGGGGGGATCTGGGAACACCAGCAATTAAAAGGAAGTTCCACGCTCTTCAAAGCCTCCTGATCAAAGGCCTTACCCTGGACCCGGATGTAGTTTATTGTCAAACCCAGGACGCGTTTAAATGAAAATGGACCTCATCACTCATTATCAAGTTATTCATGAAGTTTTTATCTCGAGCTAGGTGTTGTAAGAGAATGACGTACTACAATTGTTGCTGAGTATCTTGGGGTAGTAAAGTTTGGACCATTGGAAGCTTGTATGGAAACATTTTTAAATCCAGTTTCTGAATCTCCTGAAGCGATGTTCCGGCGATGCCCAGTTGAACAGAGCGACGAGGGAGAGAAGCTGATGGATCCTCAAGAACACTCTGCTCATGGATACTCAAGAAAACACTGCTCATGGATCCTCAAGAACACTCTGCTCATGGATCCTCAAGGACACTCTGCTCATGGATACTCAAGAACACTCTGCTCATGGATCCTCAAGAACACTCTGCTCATTGCCTCATCTGCTCATGATCCTCAAGAAAGACACACTGCTCATCGATCCTCAAGAACACTCTGCTCCATGGATCCTCAAGGACACTCTGCTCATCAAGAAATACTCTGCTCATGGATCGCACTCTGCTCATGGATCCTCAAGGATCCTCACACTCTGCTCATGGATACTCAAGAACACTCTGCAATACTCAAGAACACTCTGCTCATGGATCCTCAAGAACACACTGCTCATGGATACTCAAGGACACTCTACTCATGGATCCTCAAGGACACTCTGCTCATGGATCCTCAAGAACACACTGCTCATGGATACCAAGGGATCAGAACACACTGCTCATGGATACTCAACAACACTCTGCTCATGGATCCTCAAGAACACACTGCTCATGGATACTCAAGAACACACTGCTCATGTATCCTCAAGGACACTCTGCTCATGGATACTCAACAACACTCTGCACATGGATCCTCAAGAACACACTGCTCATGGATACTCAACAACACTCTGCTCATGGATCCTCAACAACACTCTGCTCATGGATACTCAAGGACACTCTACTCATGGATCCTCAAGGACAATCTGCTCATGGATCCTCAAGAACACACTCATGGATCCTCAAGACACACTGGGATACTCAAGGACACTCTACTCATGGATCCTCAAGAACACTCTGCTCATGGATACTCAAGAACACTCTGGGATCCTCAAGAACACACTGCCAAGAACACACTGCTCATGGATACTCAAGAACATTCTGCTGCCTCAAGGACACTCTGGGATCCTCAAGAACACACTGCTGCACACTCATGGATACTCAAGGACGCTCTACTCCTTGGATCCTCAAACACTCTGCTCATGGATACTCAAGAACACTCTGCTCATGGATCCTCAAGAACACACTGCTCATGGATACTCAAGAACTCTACACCTCAAGAACCTCTGCTCATGGATACTCAAGAACACACTGCTCATGGATACTCAAGAACATTCCTCAAGGACACTCTGCTCATGGATCCTCAAACACACCCTGCTCAATCCTCAAAAAACACACTGCTCATGCTTATGGATCCTCAAGAACACACTGCTCATGGATCCTCAAGAACACACTGCTCATGGATACTCAAGAACACACTCTCATGGATCCTCATGGATCCTCAAGAACCTCACTCTGCTCAACAACACTCTGCATGGATCCTCAAGAACACACTGCTCCATGGATACTCAAGGACACCCTACTCATGGATCCTCAAGGGATGGATACTCAACAACACACTGCTCAATACTCAAAGGACACTCTGCTCATGGATACTCAAGAACACTCTGCTCATGGATCCTCATGCTCATGGATCCTCAAGAACACACTGCTCATGGATCCTCAAGAACACACTCTGCTCAAGAACATTCTGCGGATCCTCAAGGATCCTCAAGACACACTGCTCATGGATACTCAAGAACACACTGCTCCTTGGATATTCAGGACGCTCTGCCATGGATCCTCAAGAACACTCTGCTCCTTGCTCAAAGGACTCTCTGGATACTCAAGAACACTCTACTCATGGATCCTCAAGAACACACTGCTCATGGATCCTCAAGAACACTCTGCTCATGGATCCTCAAGGACACTCTGCTCATGGATACTCAAGAACACTCTACTCATGGATCCTCAAGAACACTCTGCTCATGGATACTCAAGAACACTCTGCTCATGGATCCTCAAGAACACTCTGCTCATGGATACTCAAGAACACTCTGCTCATGGATACTCAAGAACACTCTGCTCATGGATCCTCAAGAACACACTGCTCATGGATACTCAAGAACATTCTGCTCATGGATCCTCAAGGACACTCTGCTCATGGATCCTCAAGAACACACTGCTCATGGATCCTCAAGAACACACTGCTCATGGATACTCAAGGACACTCTACTCATGGATCCTCAAGAACACTCTGCTCATGGATACTCAAGAACACTCTGCTGGATCCTCATGGATGGATCCTCAAGAACACTCTGCTCCTGGATGCTGGAAAGGTACTGGATCCTCAAGAACACACTGCTCATGGATACTCAACACACTCTGCACATGGATCCTCAAGAACACATGGATCTGCTCACTGCTCAAAAACACTCTGCTCATGGATCCTCAAGAACACACTGCTCATGGATGGATGGATCCTCAAGGACACTCTGCTCATGGATACTCAACAACACTCATGGATCACATGGATCCTCAAGAACACACTGCTGGATGGATACTCAACAACAAACTCTGCTCATGGATCCTCAAGAACACACACTGCTCATGGATGGATCCAAGGACACACTCAAGGATCCTCACACTGCTCATGGATCCTCAAGAACACATTGCTCATGGATCCTCAAGAACACACTGCTCATGGATGGATGGACACTCTACTCAATCCTCAAAAGAACACTCTGCTCATGGATACTCAAGAACACTCTGCTCATGGATCCTCATGGATCCTCAAGAACACACTGCTCATGGATACCAAGAACATTCTGCTCATGGATCCTCAAGGACACTCTGCTCATGGATCCTCAAGAACACACTGCTCATGGACTCTGCTCAATCCTCCAGAACACACTGCTCATGGATACTCCAAGGACACTCTGGATCCTCACTCTCATGGATCCTCAAGAACACTCTGCTCATGGATACTCAAGAACATCCTCAAGCACTCTTATGGATCCTCCTGGATACTCAAGAACTCAAGGGACTGCTCATGGATACTCAAGAACACTCTGCGGATACTCAACACACATGGATCCTCAAGGACCTCTACATGGATCCTCAAGGACACTCTGCTCATGGATACTCAAGAACACTCTGCTCATGGATCCTCAAGGACACTCTGCTCATGGATCCTCAAGAACACTCTGCTCATGGATCCTCAAGAACACTCTGCTCATGGATACTCAAGGACACTCTGCTCATGGATCCTCAAGAACCTCTGCTCATGGATCCTCAGGACACTCTGCTCATGGACACACTGCTCAAGGAACATGGATCTCCAGACACTGGGATCCTCAAGAACACTCTGCTCATGGATCCTCAAGCCTGCGGAAAACTCTGCTGGATCCTCAAGAAAACTCAGATAGATCCTCAAGGACACTCTGCTCATGGATACTCAAGGATGGATCCTCAAGGACACTCTGCTCATGGATACTCAATAACTCACTGCTCATGGATCCAAGAACACTCTGCGCATGGATACTCAAGGACACACACTGCTCATGGATCCTCAAGGAACACCTCACACTGCTCATGGATACTCAAGAACCTCTGCTCATGGATCCTCAAGGACACTCTGCTCATGGATCCTCAAGAACACTCTGCTCATGGATCCTCAAGGCTCATGGATACTCAAGAACACACTCATGGATCCTCATGGATCCTCCAGGGCTCATGGATACACCTCTGCTCATGGATCCTCAAGAACACTCTGCTCATGGATCCTCAAGAAAACACATGGATCCTCAAGCTCATGGACACTCTGCTCATGGATACTCAAGAACACTCTGCTCATGGATCCTCAAGGACACTCTGCTCATGGATACTCAATAACTCACTGCTCATGTATACTCAAGAACACTCTGCGCATGGATACTCAAGGACACACTGCTCATGGATCCTCAAGGACACTCGGCTCATGGATCCTCAAGGACACTCTGCTCATGGATACTCAAGAACACTCTGCTCATGGATCCTCAAGAACACTCTGCTCATGGATCCTCAAGAAAACTCTGCTCATGGATACTCAAGAACACTCTGCTCATGTATACTCAAGAACACTCTGCTCATGGATCCTCAAGGACACTCTTCTCATGGATACTCAAGAACACTCTGCTCATGGATCCTCAAGAACACACTGCTCATGGATACTCAAGAACACACTGCTCAGGGATCCTCAAGGACACACTGCCTGGCGGATCCTCAAGAACACTCTGCTCATACTCAAGAACACTCTGCTCATGGATCCTCAAGAAAACTCTGCTCATGGATCCTGAAGGACACTCTGCTCATGGATACTCAAGAACACTCTTCTCATGGATCCTCAAGAACACTCTGCTCATGGATCCTCAAGAACACTCTGCTCATGGATCCTCAAGAAAACTCTGCTCATGGATCCTCAAGGACACTCTGCTCATGGATACTCAAGAACACTGCTCATGGATACTCAAGAACACACTCTCAATCCTCAAGAACACACTGCTCATGGATACTCAAAGACACACTGGGATCCTCAAGGACACTCTGCTCATGGATACTCAAGAACACTCTGCTCATGGATCCTCAAGAACACACTGCCCTGGATCCTCAAGAACACACTGCTCGTGGATACTCAAGAACACACTGCTCATGGATCCTCAAGAACACACTGCTCATGGATACTCAAGAACACACTGCTCATGGATCCTCAAGAACACTCTGCTCATGGATCCTCAAGAACACTCTGCTCATGGTTCCTCAAGAAAACTCTGCTCATGGATACTCAAGAACACTCTTCTCATGGATCCTCAAGGACACTCTGCTCATGGATACTCAAGAACACTCTACTCATGGATCCTTAAGAACACACTGCTCATGGATACTCAAGAACACATCGCTGCATCAGTGCGAACAGCGCGCTTAAGACCTCTTCCGACTGATCCAGTTCTTTCAAGCTCGGCGATTAGGTTCCGAAACATGTTATCGATAGGTGATACTTTGACATTAAAATATTGCCGGCATTTTCTCTGAGTTTGATAAATTGATCTGTCACTGGAATACAAAAACTCACCGAGTTTTACTCGTTGTTAGACATCATACGTAGCCATTTTAATCTCCAAGGTATGCTCTTTAACCTGCAAAAATAAATAAATAAGATTGAAAACGAACATGTTATGTCCCTTCTTCTGTTTCCAGTGGCCACCCTATATATATATTTTTCATGCAATTTGTTCTAATGAGCTCTCCTTAGTATATTGGCCTTTTTCATTTCAGCCCCCACGCTTTTTAGTCAAATTTATCTTCCCACTTTAGGTGACCAGAGATGTCAATTCTCTGGTGGATGCGGAACGCCTTACGTATTTTGGGTGTCTCTTTTTTTCGTATTTCTTGATGTGTTTGAATGAGTGGTTCAACAAATGAGTGTTTTTATCGTAAATGTTCAGCATTGATTTCGTCTAATTACCTGATGTTTCTACTACAATTAAGGATTGTGCGAGGTCAGAGAAGTGTGTCGTGAGTCTTCTCACTAGGTTCCGAATCATGTTATCGCTAGGAGATACTCTGACATTAAAATTTTGCCGGTATTTTCTCTGAGTTTGAATAATTGAACTTTCATTGGAATAGAAAAACTCAATGAGTTTTACTCGTTACTGAACATCACACGTACCCATTTTAATTTCCAATGGATGCTCTTTAACCTGCAAAAACAGAAAATTAAAAAGTCCGGAAACGAACAAGTTATGACTTTTTCAAACCCTTCAGTTTTTTCAGTGGCCACACTGTACATATAAACGCTGGGTTTTCTTTTTCAAATATAAAAATAGTTCTTTCGATTCTCATAGGGTACCCTGCATTTGTAGCCTTCGACCTGTCTAAGAAAACCTTAGTAATTACTTACAAACGTCGGTTGTTTTTGTTTTTTTTACAGAAATAAAGAGTTCGATTCTCTTTGGGTCCTCCATGTTTGCGACGTACAAAGCAATGTAAATGTTAAATGCTTTGTTATAGTGCAGTGGTTACTACGATAGATTTATATATCATTACTACATTTAGATAACAAGTCTTTCCAGAAAGTGGGTAATAATGGCTCTTCACAACTTCCTAGTTTGTTACTCTTATTAGTCGCGTCCTGGGTATGACGTTAAACTACACCCGCGTCCTGAGTATGACGATAAACTACATCCGCGTCCTGGGTATGACGATAAACTACGTCCAACAGCAAGGAAGGCCTCAGATAGTGTTTTCAGAAGAATAATGTTGCCAGCTATACTTTTTTTGGAAAAAATAATGTTGCCAGCTATACGTTTTTTGGAAAAAGTAATGTTGCCAGGACAAAATAGGCATTTTAAATTCATATAAACTGGATTTGGCATTAAATAACCCACAGTGGTTGATATGCCATAAAACCCAAACAAACAATCAATCTTATTAGTCTTTTTTTTACTTATTTCTATCCGTCTGTTTCTGTTCTGCTATCCATTCACACAAACTCATTAAGTAGCTTACTCGCAGTTTTCCCCTGCTTCTCTTCTCTTCAGCATATCCTGTGTGTTTTAAAATCTCCAGGCTCTCTTTCCTTATTTCGAACTTTACTCCATCGCTTGCAGTTTCAATATCGTGCTGATGTTACATAAGCTTTGTTTTGACATTTGGTCCGAGACCGATAGTTAAGTTAACGTTGAAGAAAATTCCTATTAGAATGAAGCCCATATGCAATGAATGCTCTTTATTTGAATCCTTGTGCATAACGAACTTAAGATTAGGATCATGCCGCGGAAATCCATTTTAATCATTTCATCCCAATCAAGGCAATAAAGCCGCTAAGACTCAATGGAGTTAGCGAGAGAACATGAAAATTTAAAAAAAATATTAAGGATAGTGAACAATAATAGAAGAGAAATTAAGAAGACAGAAAAAAACGATTAACAGTTCATGTAAATTTTCGAAAATTAAAGTTGACAAGAAAGTAAGAAGCCATAGCGTTCCACAAGCGGGAAATGTGAAAGAAGAAACTATTAGCATAGAACTTACGGTTGCATTTAGCCATTTCAACTTTAACGTGATGGGACCTTGCCGCTTGGCCTCTGATCGAGAGATTTAGAGATTTTGAAGAACGTGAAACCACCTCTTAATTCCTGTTGTTTCCAGGTCCACCCTTCCCGGGTGGTAGCACCTGTTAGGGTCCCAGATATATGAAAATACTGAACTCCCTCCCAAAAAAAAACACTATGAATGTCTAAAAATATATTTTTACGGTAAAAAATCCCATCAGTACTTATTTATAGAAAAATTACCAATAGTATATTTTTATCGGCAGTTGAAGACGTACAATTCAACCAAACAACTCTTTCATGAGATTAATCCATATAATATCCTAATCCATTAATCCATATAATATCCTACAATTTCTTAAAGAAATCAAACTATATTCCAAAATATAGCAAAAACTACAACATAAAACACACCTTAATAAATTTCCACACAAACATGTATATGCACAAAACCTGAGTATTATCTACCATGAATTCAATTGTGAAAGCAGAATAACATATATCATATTTTTATTGCTTCAAAGCACCCAAGAAAATTCAGTTTTGGCATTAAATGACCCATAAAGAGTCAATACGCCGTTAAACAAACAAATAAAATAAAATCCATGCCGCCAGTCTAGCACTGCTTGTTACTTAGAAATTTATTTAATATTTTTCCTTAAAAGTTAATGTAATATTCTTCAATGTGAAGTTTATATTCATAAAAAGCAAATACAGGGTGCGATAGATAAATTGTCACCATTTTATATTTTTGATTTCGCGCATGCTCGTTGTTTGTTTTTTTTAATTTATTTTGTCGACTGCACCGTAGGATCAGTTGGGCACTGTCACTGAGAAAAAGAGCACCATGACGCAATTCACTCCGCCTGAAATTTGGAAACGGCATGCTGTACTGTTTGGAATTCGCTCCGGAAGCTCCAATACGAACATTTCAGAGTGTTTAAGTGTAAATCTGAGGACAGTGAAAAAGACTCAGAAAGAGTTAAATGAGTCTAATGGTGATCACGAAGGTACGGCAGCTCGGAAAACACATTCTGATCGTTCTAATAAGAAAAGAATTCAAGAATTTGTTGATGAGAGTCTCAGATTCAACACTGAGGCCTATGTCAAGTGCCTTGAGTAGATAGTTCTGCCCTGGGTCAAGAGACTGGCTGCTGGAAGACCTTATATCTGGCAACACGACTCTGCACCATGACACACAAGCAGGAGAAGCCAGTCATGACTGTCAGACAATTTTCGCGGCCACATCATCACTTATTTATAGCCATCAAACTCCCCTGACTACAATCCACTTGATTATTATGTGTGGTGCTCAGTTGAGCGAGGACCAGCAAAATTCCTTGTAACACTAAAGATGAACTGAAGGCAAGGATTATGGCAGCATTCACCAACTTAAAAAAGGAGAAGAGTTTCAGGAGATTCCGAAGTCGTCTGAAGGCTGTGGTTGGAGCCAATGGCGATTTTATTGAATAAATTTACTGTTTAGTATTTAAAGATATTTTTTGTGTGATTTTAGTAAATATATCTGTTAAAATGAAATGTCGGTCTTACTTTCTCTTTCTGCATCATTTAGACGACAATTTATCAATCGCACCCTGCATATCTGCTAAAATGACGTCAGTGTTATTTTCATTCTTGCCACATTTAGACGACAATTTATCACTCGCACCCGGCGTCATACTTATTATAAAACCCAGGGTGTGTGTGTGTGTGTGTGTGTTATATATATGGATCGGATTTCCTACATTTTTCAACCGATTTCAACAAAACTTCTCAGGACTACGTAAAATTACCTTGCGGTGGTTCTGACAGCGCCAAAAAATTGAAAAACATAATTGTTTTTTGCACGAAATCAATTTGAAAACACGATTAAGAGGCATCACTGTCGCCAGAATGAAAGGGGGACAACTCATATCAAGTTATACTTATTATAAAACCCAGGTTGTTTGTGTGTGTGTGTGTGTGTGTGTGTGTGTGTGTGTTTATATGAGATCGGATTTCCTACATTTTTTCAACCGATTTCAACAAAACTTCACTTTTTTTTTTGCAGGTAGTGTTCTTATTGTCTTGCACACTTTTTTTCTTTATTTTTACATTCAGAATGCTTTAAAAATTCTATTTACAAGACAATTGTTTATAATAATATTCTATTCAATCGGTACACTCATAACTATTGAAAACAATGTTTTTGTTTGAGTTTGGGTTTGACCAATTAGTAAAAAAAAAAACTAATTAAGACATGCGTAAACAATAATCTTTGTCAATTTTATTTTTCAGTCTTTATGATAGTTGATACTTGATCTATCTCTTACTGTTACATCCCCGGGCAACGCCGGGCTCTACTGCTAGTATCTGCTAAAATGAGATGACAGTGTTATTTTCATTCTTGCCACATTCAGGCGACAATTTATCCATCGCACCCTGTAGGTCTGTTAAAATGAGATGTCAGTGTTACTTTCTCTTTTTGCGGCATTTAGACGACAATTTATCCATCGCACTCTCTATTCTAATGTAAAATTTATACAAAACAAATGGAAACTTAGACTAACGCAGTTATGCTTCAATTAAAATATTCATAATTTTACTTGATTTTTTTTTTTTTTATAGTCTTTACTCTTCATCCCGTTCCACGTTTTCATCTTTTCTTTCTCTTTACTTTTCTGTTTCTAAAGCTTTACGTACACATCAGGTTGAAACACCGGCTCTCGTCCGATCCTCGAAGTTAAGCAACGTCGAGCCGGGTTTGTACCTAGATGGGTGACCGCTTGGTAATATCAAGTGCTCTAAGCTTGGTTGTGCCGGTGGTGTAATAGGTAACGGCTCGGAATTTGATATCGGAGAGCCGAGTTCGACTTCCAGTCGGTTTCGTTATATTCACACGCGTAAATACCCTTTCGAAAGGCATGAATCCACCATTTATCCTCCCAGCTATGGATTAATTAGTACGGCATTTTTATCTCCCCCAAAATATAATAAATTGGGTTTGACCAATTCTTAAAAAAAAAAAAAAAGAAAAAAATAATAATTAAGACATACGTGTCCGTCAACCTTAAACAATAATCTTTGTCAATTTTATTTTTCAGTCTTTATGATGGTCGATACTTGATCTATCTCTTACTGTTACATCCCCGGGCAACGCCGGGCTCTACTGCTAGTATCTGCTAAAATGAGATGACAGTATTATTTTCATTCTTTTCCAAAAATGTTACAATCTAAACATATGTTCTGGCTTTAAAATTAGGTACACCCATTAATACTTAAGGTTTAAAATGAATTTTTAAAAATAAAAAAATTTCTTGAAGCTTTCTTTTTAGCTTTCATTGAAAGTGATATGTCCCGGAAAAGGGATATATTTGATCGAAGTAGCTAAGTGGTTTAGGCTACTGTAACCGAGTAGTACAATCTAGCAGGTAGCAGTAATAGAACTGCTACTCGTCGTAGACGCAGTCAATAGGCGTAAATCAATGGGCGTCGTCATCCTTTACCTCTACATCAGCCTGTATTTATGGCTGACACCAGCCAATCATATTCCTGTGAGGGGGAACACAGGTGTATGCATCATCAGAAAGCTAAATAATTGAATGTGCCCCCTTTTTATATAATTTTTAAGTACTCAGTAATCTTTAAAATGTTGGAAAATATACTCCGGAATCTAATTTTGGGAATGATGATTTTAAAATTACTATCGTCATCGCTCTTTTTTTTTTCCTGATAATGTCGTGTATGGTCGACCATACTTTCAAAAATGGGCACATCATATAATATTTTATATACATAAAAAAATTATTTTAAAAATCTTGGTGCAAAAGGATTTGTATTAAGCTTAATTTTTTATCAGTAAATAAATTTACTTAAAGCAATATCACCCAAATGGATAAAAGTGATGCAAAATGTTAAAAGTTTTATATACTATAAATTATCATAATTAAGGTTTTAAAAAAATGAAAACAATTCTTGTAAAAATTCATTATTCATCGAAAAAATGTTTTTAAGACAATCGAGTCCTTGATAAATCTTATTTATAAAATCAATTAAAATCTTTTCTAATTAAATAATGCCATAGATTTATTGCATTTTTATTATTATTATTATTATTATTATTATTATTATTATTATTATTATTATTATTTTCTTTGATTTCTGGCGTTTACATTTTTTCCGTCCCGCCTAGGACCTAAGGTTAGAAATGGCATCATGACACTTTCCACTGACAGAAAAAAAATTACATAGATAAAGCCCTTCGTAAAGTGTGGGCTGTACTTGTCAGAACAATTTTTGTATCTCCTTGAGGCATGGACTTCCTGAACCCTTCAATTAGTCT
Organism: Acanthosepion pharaonis; assembly: GCA_903632075.3. Taxonomy (NCBI): domain Eukaryota; kingdom Metazoa; phylum Mollusca; class Cephalopoda; order Sepiida; family Sepiidae; genus Acanthosepion; species Acanthosepion pharaonis. The sequence goes on along the minus strand of CAHIKZ030000063.1, from coordinate 1,567,121 downwards.
ACTGCAATCTTTTCCAACTACAACAGGGATTGTTGATGTTCCCATATGTCACATTTTCAAGATTTCTATTTCAAGGTCCTTGTATTTTGACAACTTTTTGAATATCTTCAAAGATACATTGCAGTCAGCAGGGACTGCCATATCAATAAGGAGGCACTTTTTTTGTTTGTGGTCTTTAATAACAATATCTGGCTGTTGGCTTTGATTGTTCTGTCAGTGCGTATTGTGTAGTCCCATAGAATTGTAACAGGTCCTATCTCCGTAACCGGGTCTGGGTGGTGTTCATACCAGTTTCTTTCATTTTCCTTCCCGTAGAAGTTGCAGATTTTCAAGTGCAGATATTGGCCCACACTGTCATGCCGGGTTTTATATTCAGTGGGTGGCAATATCGTGCAACCTGATACAAGATGATCAATTGTTTCTGGATATTTATCACAGAATCTGCATTTTGGGCTGACACAATATTTTAGTATATGTGCTTGATAATTCCTAGTTAGCAAGCATTGGTCCTGTGCAGTAAGGATAAATTATTATTATTATTATCATTATTATTTTACTATTCGGAGCAGATTTTCGGGAAATGACTAGTAGCTTGAAAAAAAAAATCATGATTTTTAATCTCCACGGAGTCCTCCATGAAAATTTAATTTCTCAAAATTTCATAAAATGATGTATTGGGGGGTGGGGGTAACATATGTAAAAAATATATATATATTTTTTACCAAGATTTTCAAAAAAAAAATTTAAATAATTTCATTCATTTGTGAATAAGTCATTAAAGTCATTAAAATCCGAAAATTATTTAATTTTTGCAAGAATTTACAAATCAATCAGTTTTTCACCGAAAAAAAACGCACACAAACATTAATCGTAAATATTAAATCGACCGATGACGAAAAAAAAACAAGATTTTTATTTTAACAAAAATTTAGAACGTGTTAGAAAGGATTAAAAAAATTAATAAAATAATTAAAAATCCTTTTTTTTTTTCTTAATAATAATAAGCATTCTGACGATAAAACTGTTGATAAACTATGCTCTTTTTCAGCGAAAATGTAGAAGTACCAAACTAAAATAACCGGCAACAGGTTGATAAGCCGTAAAAAATCTTTTTTTTTTCTTTCTGACTTTCTCTTTTTCTTTTCTTTCGTATTCATCTATTTTTCCTCCCTTTCCTTTCTTATTTCTCTTCCATTTTCTCTTTCATTTTCTTCATCTGCCTTTTTCTTCTTTTGCCTCCTTCTCCCAATTTTTATCTTTCCTCTTTCTTTCTTTTTCTCTTGTCGTCTTCTGTCTTCTCAGATTTTTCCTCTTTTGTTTCATTCTTTTTTTTTCTTTGTTTCTTTCTTTCTTTACTATTCCTTTTAAAAATCTGCGTTTGCCTTTTCCGTTCTTTAATTCTTCCTTTACCTCGATACAACCTTGATGCAAAATTCTGACCCCCACCGCAACGGAACAGCACAAGAGGGGGTGTTCACTATTTGCCCATAGCTGGGACTAACAGGTGATACCACCCTGGGAAGGGTGAACCTGGGAAGTGCAGCAATTAAGATATGGTCACATGTTCTTCAAAATCTCCAATCTCCAGATCAGAGGCCTAGCAGCAACGTCTCATCATTTTAGATTTGAAATGGTTAGATGCAACCGTAAGTTCTATGCTAAAAGATGGCGGTAATGTGTGTTTTGTTGAAGTCATATTTTGGAAAACAGTTTCAGTTAAGAAATTGTAGGATACTATATAGATTAATATCATGAAAGTTCTTTTATGTTGGTAGTTTGGTAGGTTTTTAAATGGATTTCGGTGAAGTCGCTACAATTTGTTAGTATGTGCGTATTGTTGGTAATTGTTTTTATATAAAAATGTATCGGTGGTATTTTTATCATAAACAATGTATTTTTATACTTTCATAATGTTTAGTTTTTGTTTGGTCGAGGGTTCACTATTTGCCCATAGCTGGAACCCTAACAGGTGCTACCACCCAGGGTCAGAGTGGACCGGGGAAGAATTGTAATTAAGAGGTGGTTTCCCGCTCCTTAAAACCTCTCGATCAGAGTCCTTGTCGACAGATGAGATGAAACCGAGAAGAAACGTAGAAATATCAGCTTGTATCGCGTTCTGCGTATGACGATGAATTACATCCTCGTCATGGGTAAGACGATAAACTGCATCCGCGTCCTGGGTATGACGATAAACTACGTCCGCGTCATGGGTAAGACGATAAACTGCATCCGCGTCCTGGATATGACGATAAACTACATCCTCGTCCGGGATATGACGATAAACTACATCCTCGTCCTGGGAATGACAATAAACTACGTCCGCGTCCTGGGTATGACGATAAACTAAATCCTCGTCCTGGGAATGACGATAAACTACGTCTGCGTCCTGGGTAAGACAATAAACTACGTCCACGTCCTGGGTATGACGATAAACTACATCCTCGTCCTGGGAATGACAATAAACTACATCCTCGTCCGGGATATGACGATAAACTACGTCCGCGTCCTGGGTATGACGATAAACTACGTCCTCGTCCTGGGAATGACGATAAACTACGTCCGCGTCCTGGATATGACGATAAACTACATCCTCGTCCTGGATATGACGATAAACTACATCCTCGTCCTGGATATGACGATAAACTACATCCAACAGCAAGGCCTCTGATCAGAAGTTTTTGACGAGCGTGGAACTACCTCTTAATTACTGATGTTCCCAGGTTCACCCTGACTCGAGGTGGTAGCACCTGTTACGGTCCCAGTTATGGGCAAATAGTTAACCCCCCAAACTGGGATCAAAACACTATGAAAGTGTAAAAATAGGTTTTAATACAAGCAATACATTTTTGTAAAAAATTATTACCATCAATACATTTTTGAAGAACAAAATATTACCAGCAATAAATTCTTGGAAAAAATATTGCCAGCAATACATTTTTTGAAAAAAAGATATTACCAGCAATACTTTTTTGGAAAGATATTAGCAGAAATAAAAATTTTCTCGCCATTAAAGACCAGATTGAGGTTGATATGCTGTAAAACAAAACAAACCATTAAAATCTTATCTATTAAAAATTGTGTGTGCTTGTGTGATACACATGCGTTAGTTCGTTGGTCGGTTGATTTTGTTTAGCGGCATATCAACATCTCTATGGGTTATCACCGAAGTTAAGCAACGTTGAACCTGGTCAGTACCTAGATGGGTGACCGCTTGGGAATACCAGGTCCTGTGCGTTTGGATGTGATGTAATGAATAATGGCTCAGAATTGTTAACCGGAGAGCCGGGTTCCAATTCTCGTTGGGTACTTTATATTCACCTACGTGAAAATATCTTTGGGAAAGAGTTAAATCCACCTCTTCTCCCACTAACTGTGGTTTAATTGGTGACGCTTTCGAGTGTGTCCTGCCAATCAGTGTATCCCATCACCATATTTGTATCTTACATTATCTAACGTAAGGGGGAAAGCAAGAACGAAAGAAGGGATGCTGTATTATCGATGCATCATAATATTTAAAATAAAAAAGAAATTATAAAATAAGAAATTTGACTAAAAATCATAAAACAAGATATTTGAATCCTTTAAATAAAAATATTCTGAATGTTTTTTTAACATATGGAGAAAATGTCGGTAGGAGATACGCCAAAGAGGCACCAAAACATTTGTAGAAAAAACTTCCTCTTTACAAATGGAATACAGAAGAAATGGTTGTAACAAGGCGAATCGTAGCCGTAAAAGTCTGAACTGGTGTTGTCGATGAATGTAACGCTTATCTGAATATTTACCATAAAAAATGTGATAAGCATGTAACGTCATGTTTGTGGAAAAGAAGCAGCCAAGTGGAGAGTCTGTCATCACCCACAAGGCCGTGTAAGTGATTTTGAAGTCTATCAATGTTGGAAAGAGAGCAGCTCCCGTTCAGATATAAGAGCAATGCTTTATTTACTTTATAGTTTTTGTCATGTTAAAGATTGTTTCCAGTGAAAGCACCGTGACTACCTTTCTAATTGAAAATGGATCACTGAAAGATTGGAATCTTTGTCAAAAGTGCAATGGGCCTGTCATTCAAATTACTAATCTTTTTTTTTTATTTTAAATTTTATAATAGAATAAATAGCATCCTTTCTTTCGTTTTTTGCTTTTACGTTAGATAATGTAGGATACAAATATGGCGGTAGGATACACTAATCGATAGGACGCACGCTAAAGCGAGACCAACTATCTTGATATATATATATATATATATATATAAAGTATGCAGTTCAATTTACATTACATGAATCATTCATACAAAAAACAGATATAGAAGTTAATGATATAAATGGCGAGAATACACCTCCGCAAACAAATTTAATAAAGTACATTAACCCCGAACCTGTAGATGAATGTAATGATCTCTGTTAATAAATTCTATAATTATTATATTATAAATTATAAATTTATAAATATTATAATTTTTTTTCTATGAATGATTCATGTAATGTAAATTGAACAACACCACATACTTGATATTAAAATAAGTCATCCGACGTGCAACTTTTGGATAATAACTGTGACATTCCTGTATTTATTGAACAATTTAGTTCATGCCACATTGACTGAAAAACCTACCAGTACAAAAGAATTCTCCAATTACCATATTAGTACAAAAACACAAAATCTTAAAATTTAAAAATTCAACCTCAGCGTTGCGACCACACGCTCCAAAAAAATTTCTTACAATTAACAATAACACATTTCTAAAAACATATTTCGGATTACATCGCTATTTTCGTTGTCCTGCTATTACCGAGAAGTAAAAAATAAATCTATTTCCATACCTAATAATGTCTGTATGAACAGATGAAAGCTTGTAAAAAAATAAAAAAAGACCTTATGCAACTGGAATTTATAAAGAGGGATCATAACATTCATTTACAGGTTCGGGGTTAATGTACTTTATTAAATTTGTTTGCGAAGATGTATTCTTGCCATTTTAAATCATTAACTTCTATATCTGTTTTTGGTATGAATGATTCATATATATATATATATATATATATATATATATATATATATATATATATACTGTAACGGAAATAGATATCCTTTTCTATTGTCCGAATACATACTGAAAATATGAAAGTGGGTATTACAAAAATTGGTAACCCTTTCGAGTGTGTCCTACCGATCAGTGTATCGCACCGATCTGTGTATCCCACCAATCAGCGTATCCTACCGCCATATTTGTATCCTACATTATCTAATGTAAGGGGAAAAGTGTGGAATAATGTATTATTCCATCTACGACATTTTACGCGCGCGCGAGTTTCCTCCCTTTCTTTCACACTCGCGGGTGCGCACGCGCGTTTGACACCCCTTTCTCCCTCGTTCGATCTAATACAGTAGTAACTGTTTTGGTCACCAACCAAGCGACCTGCTATGCAAATTAGATTTTTGAAATCTTGCCGCGAAAAATTTGTGACGTCAACGACAAACTGTGGTTTCAGAAAAGTTCAGTTCTGATCCAGACTCGGACCTAAGCAGACCCTTTTTTTTAGCCATGGCAATATGCAAGGTTGGCAGACGAGGGATATCTTACAATGCAAATACCAGATAATTAATTCCTCGTCATTTTTGGCTCGTCATTCAAAGTCCTTCTCCGAGATGATGCAAAGCATCCCAAGTATTAATTCCTCGGCCCTTTGTGACTCGTCATTCAAAAGTCCTTCTCCGAGATGATGCAAAACATCAAAATATTAATTCCTCGGCCCTTTGTGACTCGTCATTCAAAGTCCTTCTACGAGATGATGCATATACCAAATAATTAACTTTTTCGGCCCTTTATGACTCGTCGTTCAAAGTCCTTTTCGAGACGATGCAGAACATACAAAATATTAATTCGTCGTCCACTTTGGGTTTGGTCATAAATCTGTTTTGAACCAGTACAAAAAAAAAAAAGAAATATGTACATAACATTCACTCACATTACCTAAAAACTCGCAGTGAGTATTTTTTTTCCTTGTATGAATATTATCATGTACATTGACTTAGCTGGAACTTTTCTTCTTCAAGAACCTTCCCGCCTTTTAGCCATCTTGTTTTCTACTTTTGGCGCGGAACTTTTTCATTGATCCCGACTACGGGATGATTTATTTGTTTTTCCTGCATTTAATAAAATTACTCTTGTTGGAATCTTTTGTTCTGTCATTCTGTGTCGGCTATCTTAATATATTTTATTTATGCACGTGGATTAACCACATTTCTTCGTTGTTCATTCACGCATATTTTTATTTTTTTTTTACTTTGCTTGTAGACTCAGTAGTTTAGTGTGGTGTCTGGCACAAGGCCACTTAGTAATAAACCAGCACTGCACCCTACCGGGCCTGCAACAAAAGCAAAAATGGAAGGAGGGATGTCATTTGTTGCTGTATTATAAAATTTAAAATTAAAAAATAAATTATAAAATAATAAATTTGACTAAAAAATCATTAAACATGATATCTGAATTCTTTAAATAAAAATATTCTGAATGTCATTTAACATATCGAGAAAAATGTCTGGACAATGCCTTAATGATGTAGGATAGAAATGTGGTGGTCGGATACATATTAAAGCAGAAACTGGTCGATAGAACACAGGCTAAATCTGCACCCCAAAATTTTCTGGCTTTAAATAATCTGCAAAGGACCTGATAAAAAGCCGTAGAAAACTGATCAATGAATCAATTTAAAAAAAAAAAAAGCACGCCTCCGTTAGTCCATCTTGCCCAAGGGCCAAAATACACCCCTCTGTGATGCTCTTACGTTTGTAATGGGTTACGGGAAGTATAAACAAGGTTGACTGTGCGTGTTGAGATACAAATATGCCTGCAACATAAATTCGCTAGCCACCCAAGCTAACGTTTATGTTCGAGAAAATACGTTCCAAATTCGAACAAATAAAATATTTCACTTTCGTTATCACTATTAAGGGAGATAACTGCAACTATATTCTACAGAGTTAGTTCCCTTGTGTAAGAAAAACTGTCAATACAGTTCAATTTTAAAATGATACTACTGCAATGCATGGTCGGGTCATTGGCGACTAAAATGGTTCTCCCAGGAGGGTTATTAATTTGCGAGGAGGGTGGCTAGAGACCCAGCATGATTAAAAACAAGACACTTCAAAGGGCAAATGAATTGTCTTGTAAGGTCAAGGGCCATCTCGCACAGTGAAGTTGACTGGGCTCTATTATATTTTGGTGGCACCAAAATGGCTTCATTTTTTTCCGTAACAAAAAGCAAAAATTTACTAACGACTATTTTTTTTTTAAATTTTCCAAAACTCAGGGAATTATTCAAATTTGTGGGTGGGGGTTCATAAAATAAAATTTCATTTTCCGTAATTTTCTTCGCGACGTTTCTTGGAGCGTAGTTTTTAATCATCCCGTTCAAAAATACGCGTCTGAGGTCTCTTCCTGGGTAAAAACCGGCATCAATGCTTTCATTCCAGCAAGGACATACCGCGTTAAATCGTGATAATCTCCTCGGTTCTCGTCTGCTTGCTCAGCCGCTGTAGCTCAAAGGAATCACTTCTTTCGTCTGTACCGGAGGGACATGTCTGACTGCAGCAGACGTCTCTTTGTCTCTGCTCGTAATGAGTGCAAGCGTGTCCTCAATGAAGCAAAGTGCCTATTTGCTGAAAGAATGAAACAATGTATTGCATCTCGCAAGTTTGGTTCTAGAGATTATTGGCGGCTCTGCAAGAGTGTGGTGAACAATAGTAAATTCTTTATCCCTGATATCCAAATAAGGCTGAATGCATTGCTCATAAATTCTCGTCCAACTCAACATTCGATCCATTTGGAATGCACACACGTGATTTCGCCTCTAGAAAATAAATTATATATATATATATATATATATATATATGATAGTTGGTGCCGCTTTAGCGTACGTCCTATCGATTAGTGTATCCTACACACCACAGTTGTGTCCTACATTATCTAATATAGTGATTTTCTAAGCGTAGCTTAGATGTGGCACAAGGCCGAAAGTATGGGGCACCTAGTGAGGATCGAACTCACTAATTGTTCTCAGTCGTTGCTAATTGTTCTAAGCTTTGAGACAAAGGCCGAAAGTATGGGGCAACCATTAGGATCAACCAATACTCAGTCGAGGTGCCATGATTTTCCAACACCGCTTTTTTCCAAGCTTTGTTTCATATGGCACAAGGCCGAAAGTATGGGGCACCCAGTGAGGATCGAACTCAATACTCAGTCGTAATTGTTCTAGCGAGACAAGCTTGCTAACCATTACACCGCCTCGAGGTGCCCAAACATTATCTAATATAAGGGGAAAAGCAAAAACGGAATGAGAGGTGCTATTTATTGTTTTATTATAAAATTTAAAATAATTTTTTTTTTTTTTTTTTTTTTTTTAAGTAATTTGAATGACAGGCCCATCTTTTGACGAAGATTCCTGTCTTTCAGTGATCCCTTTTCAATTAAGAAGTAGTCACGGCGCTTTCACTGGAAACAATGTTAGCGTAAAAATCTTGAAAATACACCTTGTATGGGTTGAATAAATCCTTTAAAAATATGAACAAATTGTTGAAATGATAAAAATATATTTACAATGTCTTAATAATGTAAGATACAAATGTGCTGGTAGGATACACATTAAAGCGGAAACTGGTCGGTCGGACACACGCTAAAGCAGCACCAATATTTTTATATGGCAACTGATGAGCTTTTTTTTTTCTTAGTCCCTCAACTAAATTTAAGTGTGATACTAGATTGGCAACTAGGTCACGTTATTTTAATTTTTGAACTAGCTACATGTAACCGCCTTTTTTATTCTAACAGCTTCTTTTCTCATACATTTTGCCTATGGAACTCACTTCCGGTTCCTTGCTTCCCTGACGCCTACAATCTTCAAAAATTTAAATGCAAAGTCAATCCTCATATTCTGTCTTTTTGACAGCTATTCCTTTATTGTCCTTTCTACATTTCTCCTTAGTAAATTATTCTCATTCTCTCTCACTCCCTTTAACCACTTTGCCTTCCTTGGGGTGAAATGATAAAAAAAAAAAATGAAATCTCTAATCTAGCTGGCAAATGATTTTAAGAAGAAAAAAGTTTTGTTACCTCTATATATATATATATATATATATATATATATATTTTTGTAGTGATTTTATAACATATTTGTTATAATTTTTTTAAATAAATAATTATATATATATATATATATATATATATATATGTTTATTTTTGTAGTGATTTTATAACATATTTATGTTATAATTTTTTTTAAATAATTATATATATATATATATATATATATATATATATATATATATATATATATATATTTTTGTAATGATTTTATAACATATTTATGTTAGAATTTTTAAATAAATAATTATATATATATATATATATATATATATATATATATATAGCTATTTTTGTAGTGATTTTATAACATATTTATGTTATAATTTTTTAAATAAATAATTATATATATATATATATATATATATATGGCTATTTTGTAGTGATTTTATAACATATTTATGTTATAATTTTTTTAAATAAATAATTATATATATATATATATATATATATATATAAAAATTAAAATAGACATTTAAGTTTCACAACTTAGATGTGGCTTAAAGCCGAAGGAGGGTACGGCCAGTGAGGATCGGACTCACTATTCTGTCGTAACTGATCTAGCGAGATAAGCTTGCTAACCATTAGACTACATATAAGTGCCCAGACTGACGATTATTCTTTTTAGAACAATAGCGTCTCTGCCTAAGAGGCTGGACTTTTATTTTGCTATAATTATTACAATTGTTTTTTTTCAACCTGGCAACTAATCTAGAAAAGGACCTCCAGTCAGTGGTTAACTGGGGCAAGAAATGGCTTGTAAATTTTAATGCCTCCAAAAGAAAATTTTCATTTAATCATTACAAATTATTATACATATTCATTATCTTCTTCCTAATAGCTTCTTTTCTCGCACTTCTCACCCGTGGAACTCGTTTTTTCGATTTCTTGCTTCTCTGCTGCCTACAATCTTCAAAAATTTAAATGCAATATCAATCGACATCTTTTGTCTTCCTGAACCCTGTTCCTTCATTCTCCTTTCCTCATTCTCTTTCACTCCACGTAATGCCTATGCATCTTAGCGGCTTCATCGCCTTGCTTGGGGGCGAAATGATTAAAACATTTTTTTTTACCACTGAGAACTGCTACTTTGATGCTTCCCTAAACACAAAAATCCTGATTTGTTCATTTCAAGCTTCTACTTCTTCCTATCTCATCTTAATTTCATATCACACACCTCATTCCATAATCTTCTACCATAACCCTGTATTGCGAGAGTCCGTTTAAAAATACAAAGGATATACCTGCTAGGATACTTCTGACGCTCACGTGGTGGCGTTGTATAAAGCAATATAAAAGGAAAAGACACCAACAACCTTCCTATTCCTCCACTATCCAGCGACAGAATGCCATAGGGACAAGACTTACCTCTTTTTGACTTCGAGAGAACTTATATTTATACGAAATATTAGGTTGGTGCAAAAATAATGACGTAATAATGTCAGTTTTTGATGTATTATTTAACGTCAAAAAACGACATTACGTCATTATTTTTGCACCAACCTAATAGATATTATTTACTAACCATAATAAATTATTATTATTATATAGTTATAAATTAGATACCTCAGCCCATTCGCAATACCTAAGTTTTACAATGAATGTTTTAAAAAATGAAAAATCTTTCTTGAGGCTTTTATTTTACATGTACACACATCCATGCGCATGGCTGTAAACATGCAAATGCACACAATTAAGGAAAAACCTATACCAGTGATAAATGCATAAAAAAGAAAACTCAAGAAATATAAGCAGTCAATTGCTGATACCCACTGAAGAGTGGACAGACAAGTCCATCTACGAAACTCTGGAGTTGGAATGCTGAAAATAACATCAATCAGCTGACAAACTTTTACTTACATTAATTCTTATATATAATATCCTTAAATATAATATGCCACACACACACACACACGTTTTGTTTTGTTTCTTTATTTGCGTGTGTGTGTGTGTGTGTGCAAAATTTTGAGATAAGATGCACATATAAGTCATGACCTTATTCAAGTCCACACGCAAAATGCTACCATGCTGACAAACTACAAAGCAAACCCCTTCTTTTCCCTCTCTCTGCGAACTACGATCAAGGCAAACAGAATGATGGAACGTAGCCACAAAAAGAAACAGATACACAACTGTAAAAAAAAAAAAAGAATGAAAGAGAAATAGGGAGGGAGGGAATAGCAAAGGATAGAGAGAGGAGATAAATATATGTCAGACAAAACTTGACCTGAGTTTCATATTGTATTTCAGTTTGAATTAAACTTCACATAAAGTTACTTTTCTTTGAGGTGTCTTGGATTGTGAAATCGACTATCACTGGCAATGATGTTTTAATTTCTCAGTGAATTTGACTCTCAATAACACCCAAAGTGTGTCACAAAACCGCGTACACAAAAGTCATGTGTGTGTGCATGCGTGCGTGCGCACACATACACACACACACAATGAAGATAAAATATGGATATCTTTCCTGAGATGTTTATAATTTGTAAACTGTTCAATTATCAACATTAACAACAAACTATTTTAAATTAAAAAATTGTACCTGGATTAAACGAAAATTACTTACAGTATAATAAATATTACTTATAGTACAGTCCTTCTTGCCATCAATTTTGAATGCACAGGCTTATTCATATATATATATATATATATATATATATATATATATAATATATATATATATATATATATAATATAAAAGAAGAGCCGAAAACTTCAATATAATTTCGCATTGTTTTGAAACCTGAGAAACTCTTATGTAGCGTGTTGGAATCATATTTTTAAATAAATAATTATATTTATGCTCTACTTTTGTATCGAGCATTATTTTTTAGAAATAATAACAAAAATACTAAAGAACTTTGGATTATTTACCTAACGAGTTCTTTCCTATTTTCTATATATTTTTCATATATCTTTTACAGATACAAGTCCTACTTAACCCATAGCTAGAGGAGAAGAAATGAGTTCATACATTTCCCAAGGGTATTTGTGTATGTAAATGTGACAACCTTGATTTGAACTCAGCTCTCCGATTTAGAAATCTAGTTGTCATCCATTACACCCGCTAAACCCCCACCGCATCCTACCACGGACTGAATATATGAATAACGTACAAATTTTAGGAAAAAGAGAAGCAAAGGGGACACTTATACTCTGAATCAGAAGAGTTGAAATTTTTAAGACACATGAGGAAAGAGCACTTGGAGAATCTAACACTCACAGGACATATTGAAGGCTAGAGGAACAGACAAAAAGTTACAAATAACCTACCTAAACAAGCTTATGTAAATGGAAAGCACAACAGGGAGCAAAAAGGAATAGCAAAAAGAGAAAATTTACTAAGAGCTACAAAGGATAGGAAGTTGTGGAGAGGCATGGTCACTCACGTCCTGAAAGGACACGGCACACAGAAGAATATTCATCCGCAGGGAATATGACACAAGGTTGAGTTTAAAACGGGTGCCCAAACGTACATGAAATAGGGATAAAAATTACTGCAGTGACCCCACCCTCCAGGTACTTCCCCTTTCAAGGATACTGCAAGCAACCCTTATCTGTTGTTCTCGAGAGGTGAATCCATCTACTTGTGCAAGAAAAGATAAAGAAAAATCACGATGAAATTATAATTTTATTAAATTGACCTAAATTGGTAAAGAAAAACAGGAGAATCCCCTGGTTGTCCATGAGAAGGAGGCTCCCCACCCAGAAGCTAGTGCAAAGGGTGGAGTCAACTGCCTAGAAGACCGTGAGGGTTGTTGGCATCATCTGATTTGCTCTCTAAGGAAAAAGGAGGAATCCGGCATTCAAATGACGTCCCATCACGGCGCTCCATTTTGTAAGTTCCCCTAAAAGAAAGGAAAAAAAAAAAAAAAAATCAGTGATCAAAAGGCCTCAAGGCAAACATGACTGACATTCTGGGATAAAGAGCTATCATTATTTGCACTATTTACAAATGGAATATTGTCCACAGCTTTGTTGTTTTTATTACATTTTAGCCATTATGCTCTCCAGATTTCATCAGTCTGGGTAACCAACAGAAAATTCTAAACTAAACCATTTATTTAAAGACTGTTCTTGTTCCACTGCCCATATCAATGGATATCTCGTATTGTCCTTATTTTTAGTACTCTTCAGTTATTGCTAGTTTTGCACTGTATTCAATTTACAACAAAAATATTAAACATTATTTATCAGATTGTTTATTTACAAGAATAATTTTATATTTAACAATATTCTAAATCAAATATAATTGTATTAAAACTAATGAAATGCAATACTTATCATTTACAATTTATAAAGAAATATGAAAACAATTATAAGAAAATCCTTGTTATTTACCATTTTATAGTGTTTGAATCAATTGGTGATTAGCCGATGATTTGCCAACCATTTCACTAAATAATCTAATAAATAAATAGCATTTAATTCATTTTCATATGTTTAGGTTTTATTAAAACTTCTAATCATTGCTTTTCAAAACAATGAACATTGCCAAGGAGAGAAGGTAGTTAAAATAATAGTGGTGTCAAGAAAAAAGTCATCCTTTCGACACCATTTTGTTTCAGTTTTATTTTTTTGGCGGTCACAATGGTTAAAAATACCTGAACTGTCCTTGTTTTTATTCTTCATGAAAACTCTCACATGGTATTAATACATAAGCATATTAATACGTATTAATATGCTTATGTTGGCAACTACATATTATTGTCTAAACATGATCAGCTATGCCAGATTTCATAATCTCCACAGATTTTTTTTCTTTTCAATATTCTCTAAAATAAATAAATATTCAATTCTGAGAGGCCACTGATAATAGTTTTTGGTGATACTTCGCCCTCTCAGAAAAATAAAATAAAATAAATAAAAAGCATATATTTAATGAATTTATATTTTTTAAATTAAAACCAACTACAGACTTGACCTTCAGATATTTAGTCCGACAAACTTATTTTATTCATGCACATCATTTGAGAGCTTTGAGGCATAAGCAACCTTTTTTTTGATCAGAAGGCCACATGAAATATGGCTCACCATAAGGCAGGTCATACTAATAAAACAAATTCAAAGTTATTTTTCTTTGAAACTAAAGTGGCCATTTTCCTTACAGAAGATCATACGTGTAAGTATCTTCCTTAGAAATGAGGAAATGTTGATGTTTTTTTATTTGGAGAAAAGATTTTTTTTCTACAATTTAAAAATGCAAGATTTTGTATATTATCCCCGATGACATTATGATTAACCAATGATGTTGCTGCTTGTATTTTGTTTCTAATTTATTCATTTGAAAATACAAAAACAACATATCTTTTTATAAAAAAAAAGAACATATTTTTTTTCTCCAGAGAAAAGAAATAATATAAACATTTTTCGTTTCTAAAGCAAAATATTTTTGCATGTATGATCTTCCATAATGAAAAATGGCCAAAGGTATAAACTACTGAGTATGTTAACTTCAATAAAAGATTACAAAATTTAAGAAGATTGTACTTAATCATGTGTTTCACTCGAACTGTAACCCAAACACAAATTGCTTACGGTCACATCATATTGAAACACCAGTTCCCATACGATCACTGAAGTTAAGCAATGTTGAGTATGGTCAGTACCTAAATGGGTGACCACTTGGGAAACCAGTGTAATGGATAATGGTTCAAAATTGTTAACTGGAGAGTCAAGTTACAATTCAGTTGTATTCGTTATATTCACTTATGCAAAACATTTTGGGAAATATATTAATCTCTTATCCCCCAGCTATGGGTTAATTAGTAAGACTTGTATCACTAAAACATTATTATAAACAATAAAATAAAATAAAAATTGAGTACAAAATATTTAGATTTTTCAGCATTAAATAACCCATAGATGTTGATATACAGTGTAACCCGGATATTAGAGAGTTGTCGGGACCGGAGACGAAGTCTCTTATATCCGGGTTTCTCTTATATCCGGGTTTGGTCTATTTTATATACATTAACACAGGCTCTAATTTGGGACCAGAGAAAATTTCTCTTATATCCGGGTCTCTTATATCCAGGTTACACTGTACTGCTAAACAAAAACAACCGAACCAAAGACAAGACATTAATAACTAAGGGAGATTACTCAAGCATTTTTTAGTTATTTCCCTTTGAAACCATCTTCTCTCATGAGAGAGATTAGGAGTAAACAAGTGAGAATGAAGCAAAAACACAAAATCTTTATAAATGTTATTTTCCTCATAAAATTAGGTGTTCCATTCAAAAATCGAAGCTGTGGGCCGCAAACTGCAAATTGCCCTATCTTCTTCATTAGATAGGCATACCACTTCACTATATTATCTGTGAATTCACAAAACGTTTGGGGATAGGATGTGCATTGGTTTCCATTAAATTATGTGTGCTACTCTAGAAAAAAAAATCTTGTACAATGGAAATTAATTATGCATCATGCCAAAGGCCACATATTTACACTAAAAAGAAATTCAGTCCCTTGTTAACTAGGGAAAAGCATGACTTCTTAATATTAACACCACCAAAACTAAACTGCTCTCTATTAATCATCTGAGAGACCCATTTCTGCCTTCCATCAGCACAGATGATACTAATCTCCAGGAGAGTGACTCGTTGTGCCTCCTCAGGCTAACAGTCTCAGCTGACATGAAGTGGAAAGACTATATTGAATCCATTGCAAGGTCAGTTCCTAAGAAAGTTGGTTCCTTGAGTCATGCTAGAAAATTTTTCTCTCTTGAATCTATCTTACATATCTACCATTCGTCTATGCCTACAATATTGCTGCCACATATGGTCTGGAGCTTCTGCAATATATATATATATATATATATATATATATATATATAAAGATCCTTGATAAAATCTAAAAGAAGAATCAGCAATATTATTTACCCGGAGCTTTGAAAATACAGAAAATATCTTTTTAAAATAAAGAATATATTTATCCTCCAGAGAAAAAAATTAATTTGACTGTTTCTTGTTTCTAAAACAAAATATTTTCTTATATGATTGTTCTTAATAAAAATCGCCAATGATTTAAAATGCTAAAAACATTACTGTTGTAACCTAGGGAAGGTTACTGAATAGAATAATCAAACGAAGGGTGGTAAAGCACAATAATACTTAGGACACGAACAATACATATAAGATTCACCAGCGGCGCATAATAGTAGTCAACTACTAGAAGTGAGTCATGTGTATTCCACAAGGAATCTCCAACTGCAAACCAACATACAGTATTCATTACTGTATTTATGGGAATGGAGGCATACCCAATATTGTCCATAGGTATGCTACAACAGTTACTTTCAAAAAAAGGTTAAAAAATTCAAGAAACATTGGACTTAATCATTATTATGTAACTGGATTAGTCGAACAGTACTACAATGCCACAGGCGTTAATAACTAATGGAAATTACTGTCTATATTTCTGAGATGAGGTATTATGTACACTATTTACATTATTCAGACTATTGTCCTCATCTTTGTCGCCATATTTATTACAACGTTTCGGCCTTTCAGTATCTGTCTATATTTCTGAGATGAGGTATTATGTACACTATTTACATTATTCGGACTAATGTCCTCATCTTTGTCGCCATATTTATTACAACGTTTCGGCCTTTCAGTATCTGTCTATATTTCATGCTCTCACACTTTCACTTTCAAAACTGTTAAATGTAGCCCTCTCTTCTACTCCAATAGCTTCATGGCTCGCACTTCTCGCCTGTTGAACGCCCTCCCCATTTCTTGTTTCCCAGATAGCTACAATCTCCAACTATTCAAATGTAATGTCAATCGACGTCTCCAGATGCCTTCTCTTCATCCTTTCCTGTATCACTCCTCTTTGCCCTTGCCCCAACTCTCTGTAACCCCTTGCATGCTAGTGGCTCCCTACCTTGATTGGGGTGAAATGCTTATAAAAAAAGAAAAGAAAAAAAAAAGAGATATGCTTCTATAGAAGGATGCTGAAGAATACCAAGGGCTGAACATGTGAACAACAAGGAAGTTTTAAAGAAAAATGGGAACTAAAAGGACACCTATATTTGAAATCAGAAAGAGAGTTGAAATTTCTGGGAAACATAATGAGGAAAGAAGGCTTGGAGAATCTGACACTCACAGAAAATTGAAGGGTGAAAGGAAACAGCAAGTAACATATCTAAGAATTTTGTACGAATGGATGGCAGAATGGGGACAGAGAGAGATGGTAAAGAATCAGAGATATGAGGGATGGAAGTTGTGGAGAGTCATGACTGCCCAAATCCTGGGGGGACATGGTACATAAAAGAAGAAAACTGGTATTTATCAGCCCCAAACAGGGCTTAGTGACCTCTTCACCCGTCAATCTTTTATGCGCAGATGAGAGGCGGGGAGTAACTTGTTGGATCCACTTACCACATATGTCCACTTGGTGCCTGCAGAGAAACATGGCTGCTATACTGGAAAGCTGGCTGCTCCTTTGAAAGAAGGGGTTCCTGCCGAGAGACACAAAAGAAAATGGAGCTCAGTGCTTGCTGATAGAATTTCTCCAAATTATAAAAGTCATGCTACAATATTTACAGAGTGCTGAAAATACTATAGACTAACAAACTGTTTTTTACAGTTTATCAACCTTTTATGGGTTATTTAAACCGGAAATATTTTGGATTGTAAGAATAATTTTTTTTTCACATATGAATATTGTTTTAACAATTTTTCTTTTGGAGATAACAATCATTTTTTTCAGATAGAAGTCCAACTAATTAACCCATATCTGGGGGAGAACAGATGGATTCATGCATTTCTCAAGGGTATTTGCATGTATGTAATACTTGACTGGAAAAGTACATGAACTAGGGATAAAAATTACTAAAGTCCCCTGGGTAATTCCACTTCTGGGGATGCTGTAAGCAACAGGTAATAAGCCTAGACTAATTTTGAGGGAGAGGTATTTCCTGGTGAGAGAGCCCCCTAGGGTTTGAACACATTACATTTTAACAACAACCCCCTCCCCACATCAGAATAACTGGACCAGATTTACAAACAGGATTTACATCATGATAGCATCCTGCTTAAGACAGTAAACTACATCTGACAGAAAGGCCTTTAATCCGGAGGTTTTGAGGAGCATGGAACCACCTCTTAATCGCTGGTGTTATCAGGTCCACCCTGACCTGGGGTGGTAGCACCTGTCAGGGTCCCAGCCATGGACAAACAGTTAACCCCCCAAAAGAGGTCAAAACACTATGAAAGTATAAAAATAGGTTTTAATACTAGCAAGACATTTTGGGAAAAAATATTACCAGCAATACATTTTTGGAAAAAAAAATATTATCAGCAATAAAAATCTTGTCAGCATTAAATAACCCATTGTACTTGATATGCTGCAAGGCAAATCATCATGATAGGCAAGGCTACCCAAACCAGGTATGCAAAACAAAATTTGTGGCTACACAATCATGTCACTTATGCTCTCAACACTGCCTCTTTTTATGATTTGAAGTTTGCAAAACATCTGTCCGCAATTCTTAACATATTAGGAATCCCCTTTCAAATTAATTCTAGATCTTCTCCAGACAATTTACAAAATGAATTTGTAGAATTTTTTAATGCCTCAATGGCCAAAGATCTTTTTAAAATCTCTCCTATTGAAATTCTGAAATTCCATCATAATGGTTGGTAATATTTGTTGTCTCCCTATAAGGAAACATTTGGCATTCATCGACCAAACAGGTTATAAAAGTGAAATTCATAAAACCTTTTTCTTAAAACAATTTTTCAGGAAAAAAAGGTTTCTCAAGTCCAGTAGATGTTATCGCTTTTAAAGTTTAAATGAGGGTTTCCTTCCTAACCTTTTGTTTGAGTAGCGTGGAATGTCAACATCTTGATGGCATTATTTTCTCTTCAAGTTACATGTGATATCCATTTTAGCTGTTGTTTGTCTTATTTTCTATCTTTGTGATTCAGTAGTGATATTCTACAAGGTTAAAAAAAAAGTCTGATCTTTCTCCAAGACTCACGGGCTTCAATCACTCAAAGATCCTTTTACCCAATGATATTAGGAAGTAGTTGTTTAGTTTGGTTTGGTTTGGTTTGGTTTGGTGTGTTTATCAATATCAATCTCAATGGACTATTTTAATGCTGACAAGATTTTTTATTACTAGTAATATTTTTTCAAAAACTGTATTGCTGGTAATATTTTTTCCTTCAAAAATTTATTGATGGTAATATTTTTTTCCTTCCAAAATGGATTGCAATAATATTTATTTTCTTGAAAAACACATTTCTGGTAATATTTCCTTCCAAAATGTATTGCTAGTAATATTTTTTTCTTCAAAAATGTATTGTTGGTTGCTGGTAATATTTTTTCCTTTGAAAATGTATTGCTAGTAATATTTTTTTCTTTAAAAATGTATTGCTGGCAATATTTTTTTTCTTCAAAAATGTATTGCTGGTAATATTTTTTTTTTAAAAAATGTAATTTTTTCCTAAAATATTTTTTTTCCTTCCAAAATGTATTGCTGGTAATAATTTTTCCTTTAAAAATGTATTGCTGGTAATAATTTTTCCTTTAAAAATGTATTGCTGGTAATATTTTTTTTCCTTCAAAAATGTATTGCTGGTAATATTTTTTTTCCTTCAAAAATGTATTGCTGGTAATAATTTTTTCTTCAAAAATTCATTGCTGGCAACTCTTAAAACCTATTATTACACTTTCATAGTGTTTTGACTCCAGTTTGGGAGTTAACTATTTTTCCATAGCTGGGGCCCTAACAGGTACTACAACCCCAGGTCAAGTTGGACCTGGGAACACCAACAATTAAGAGATTGATCAAAACCTCCTGATCAGAGGCCTTGCTGTTGAATGTAGTTTATCATCTTAAACAAGATGTGGATGTAGTTTATTGTCTTACCCAGGACAAGGAAGTATTGTATATAGCTGACAGTCTAGATATTTCTGACCAGGTTTGGTGCCATGCATGATAACCTTATGAAAGTCTTGATGTGACGATGCTATTTAAGAACATGATTTCAGTTTTCAGGCTAATGTTCTGGCTACCATCTTGATTTCAATCATTTTCTTACCACCATAACATAGCTGCCCTGTGCCTTTTCTATAAATACTTTCACAGTAATTGTTCTGATGAACTTTTCTCTATGGTACGTAGACTTTATGAATTTTAGAGCTATACAGGTTGAGAATACTTTATCTTAAAAATCCTTGGGACTAAAAGTGATTCAGTTTTCTGATTTATTTTTTATTTTGGAATACAGGCTATTTAATTTGTATATAGCAGCTATAAAATCGAGCATCTTGGGAATAGAACCTAAGCATAAACATATTACATTTCATAACACAGTTTATACATACACTACAATTCAAAAGTTTGAGGAAACTCCAACGTAGTTGTTTTATAATTTAAAGAAAAGAAAATTATTATACATGGTTAAAAAAAAAATAAAACATGATTTTTTTTTTTTATTAGTAATTTTATTATGAGGTGTTATTCATTACAGTACTCACACATCTAAGCTTACAGCACATGGTATTCCCAAGCGGTTACCCATCAAGGTACTAACCAGGCTCAATATTGCTTAACTTCAGTGATCTTATGAGAATCAATGATTCAATATGATATGGCAGTTTGCCTTCAAGAATCACTGGGATAGGGTTTAGGAAAGGTATCTGTAAACAAAAGACAATACAGTATATGAAGAGAAATAGGAAGGAAAAAGAAATGTTGATTAGCAAAGTCAAATGTTTATTTTGTACTGACCTGACCAACCACACCACGTCCGCGTACTGTTTCCAAAGTCCCAGACAAACTGAATATTCGCCAGTGACGTTCTCGAAGCTGCACCGTATCTTCACCTAAATTCTCCAGTCGAACACAATAGCGCCACTATTTCAAATAAACCAGAAGATAAAGCTTATGCCAATCATGTAAGAAATTTAAATACATATACAAGGGACAGCCAAAAACAAAGTTACAGACAAGCATAAACTGACCAAAATTAAAACATTATGAAAGCAATAAACATAAAAGTGGTATTATGCAATACTTCATCAATCCTCCCCATTCCCTTTGTATTTTATTAGTAAGGAGTAAGTTCCACTCGGACAAGCTTTCCCAAGAACTGCTGTTTTGTGGAAAAGACTCTCGGCAGGATGTTTCCCCAATTGCTACAATCTTGACTTCTTTAATTAACCATTATCGTCCTTGCTTCAGGAACTTAACTTCTCGTACTTGTACAACACCAGACAGTAATCCTCTACCTTCAGTGACTCTTGGGCCTTGTATTAGGAGAACATTAGCATAAAAAAAATTAATAATATAGTTTTATTATTGACGGCATATGTATGTAACACATTGCATTCTATACTACAGCTCAACTCATGGTTTAACTAAGGGCCAGAAGTGGAAGCCTATTTCAAAATGGTGGGATTTCAGAAATTTGGGGTTAAACATTACTTCTATTTTATGCTTTTCAATGGCAAACTAAACTAAAATGCAGTATTTTCTTAATACATTTTAGGCCAAAAAAAAAAAAATTACTCCTAAAAAATTAAATTCTATCATCAATATATTATTACGAATAAAAATATAATAGAGAAAAATATTAAATTAACCATGTGTCAAATAATGGCATCTGTAAATAAATTTCATAGTGTAAAACAAAATAAATGAAAAAAAAAAGTCTTTAGAAGTAGTCGTTAAAAACTCATCTGGCATCTCGACTTCAGGCACTTTCCTACAGCTGTAAAATAGCTTCCCTGTGTCTTTTCTATAAATACTTTCATGGTAATTGTTCTGATAAACTTTCCTCTATGGTACCTAAACTTCATGGATTTTAAAGTCTAGTAATAAAAAGATTGGCAACAGTGTTTCATTAATTAACAGTTGAAATAGATGCAACCGTAAGTTCTATGCTAACAGTTTCTTCTCTCGCACTTCTCGCTTATGAAAATCTTCTGGCTTCTTGCTTTCCTATCAGTATTAATCTTCAAATATTTAAATGCAATATCAATTATCTTCTGTAGTTTTAATTCCTGGACTTTTATTGTTCTCTCTCCTTAATACTCTTTATTTCTCATATTCTCTTGCACTCAGTAACCCTCTTGCATCTTAGTGACTTTATTGCCTTGCATAGGGTGAAATGATTAAAAAAAATAATTAAACCTTACAATTAAATTTCTTAAGAAAGACTTTCTAACATTTGTAAGAAGAAAGACTAGAAAAAAATTCAATTAATAAATTATTTCTTTAAGTAAAATTATGCATTTTTTGTTTGAGCATGCTGCATGGTTTAGTTTTTCCAATTTTTTTTCACTGAATTTTGTAGTGTAAAAGTTCTGCATTACAGTATAAGAGCTGTCATATAAAAATTCAACATAAATTTTTTACCCGTTAAAAACAGAAATACTGATTAAGCAAAAATATTCAAATTTTATCATTAGTGAATCTGCTTTTATGAATATAAACTTCAGAGAAAAATATTAAACTAACTTTAAATGGAAAATATTAAATAAACTTCCAAGACCAAGATTACAATTTTTTAGCAAATTTCACATAATATTTATTTTTGCAATAAAAATAAATATAGACAAATCTGAAGGAAGTAAAATAAATAAATTTTATACTTCAATTAAATAAACTAAAATCATGTTTTTTCTTTCTGTCATAAAGTTGGTTTTTAAACTATTTTACTCCAATTTTTTTTTTTTTGGGGGGGGGGTATTTGGTTTATTTTTTAACATTTTAAACTTGATGAACTTATTTTTGAAGAGGTTCAAAAAAAAAAACTGGTCACATTAGAGCTGGTTAGTTGTTTTTGTTTAGTGGCATCTCAACACCTCTATGGGTCATTTAATGCTGAAATCTAAATATTTTATACACAATTTTATAGCTTCAACTATAAATATTTTGTACATAATTTTATACTTTCAAGATAATGTATGTTTTATAGATATATAGTTTGTAGATGATCTATTGTAGGTGTTTTGGTAGAAACCTATTTCTTTAAGCTTAAGCACTCAGTAGGAGACTATTTTCACTAAGCAAAATGATAGTCCTGCTAATGCAAATTGTTGAATTTCTTGGTTGTGTAGTCATATCCTTCTAAGGCAACACCTAAAACAATCTTGACTGAAATTGAGAGCCAGGCTACTGCAATTTCAAATATATAAAATGCTATATTTTGAGGGGATTTCATATACAGTAAAAGGGGAAGATTTATTTAAAGATAATGTAGAGTGTGAAATGTTAATGTTGAAGATTATGTTGATGGTTTTAGTATTTTCAAATAGTTTTTTATGTTTGTTTCCTTGTAGTATAAATACATACACCATTGTATCATCAGCATAGATATTCACAAATGATCAGAGTGTAGTTACTGTTCCCAGCTTTTTAGACAACAGATCCAATATCCTTGGTGAGGCATCTTTCTCTTTTCACATAGCGATTTTGCAATCTATTTTGAGATATCAACAGTTTCTTTGCAAGTACGGCTTACTTTACCCGCTTAAGTTAACTGGTTTAACCCAAGTTGGCTGACTATGTGTCTCTTGTGTTTTTTTTTTTATTTCTATCATAAAATTTGTTTTTAAACTGCCTTACTGCATTTTTTTTTATTTGCTGTATTTCTTAACATTTAAAACTTAAAACTTATCGAACCTCTTTGAAAAATGTTGATCAAAAAAAAACTGGCCACACTATAGTTGGTTGTTTGTTTTTGTTTAGCAGCATATCAATACCTCTATGGGTTATTTAATGCCTAAATCTAAATATTCCGATTGCAATTTTATGGCTTCAACTACAGGTATTTTGTACATAATGTTTTACTTTCAGGGTAAACATGTTTTATAGATATATAGTTTGTAGATGATCTATTGTAGGTGTTATGTGTTGTGGTATAAACCTATTTCTTTAAGGTAGGACATTATGATGATTGTTTAAGTATTTTTAAAATAGTTTTCTCATGTCGGTTTTCCTTGTAGTATAAATATATACATACACTGTTGTTCTTATGAATTTTGAATGCAAGGCGAGACGGCAATAACCTTAAGAAAGGCTTTATTCAATAAAAAAACAGAGCAGAATACTGTTATCGCTGTCTCTCCACATAATTTCACTCTCCCCAGAATACAGCACAATTTATAAAGAAAAAACATGTGTTCATTTACACACAAGAAATTTACATACAAAACATTAGTTTACATAACGAAGAATTTGCATAAAACAAAAGAATAATATCTGTCTATATCTCTGAGATGAGGTAATATGAATTACTTGCATTATTTACATTATTCGGACTGTTATCCTCATCTTCATTGCCATATTCACAAATTTTTTTCTGTTGTACAATCCAGCCTTCTTCAGATGATTGGATCTCTGAGATGAAGTATTGCAATTATTTACATTATTCAGACTGTGATCCTCATCTTCATTGCCATATTCAAAACATTTCGGCCATTGTACACCCCCGCCTTCTTCAGGTGATTGGATCTCTGAGATGAGGTAATATGAATTGCTTGCATTATTTATATTATTCGGACTGTTATCCTCATCTTCATTGCCATATTCAAAATGTTTTGACCATTGTACAATTCAGCCTTCTTCAGGTGAACTAAAACAATCTACCCCAGTGGATGACATAAAGTGTTTGGTTCGAAATTCCAATCTCCTGAAGAAGGCTGGAGCGTGCAATGGCCGAAACATTGTGAATATGGCAATGAAGATGAGGATAACAGTCTGAATAATGTAAATAATGCAAGTAACAAAAGAATAATATTCATTTACATAACAATTTTATCATCGGTATTAAAATTATCGAAACTATTTGATAAAGGTTGATAAAAAAAAAATGGCCACATAAGAGTTGTTTTTGTTTGGCAGCATATCAAGCCCTATATAAGAGCTACAAAAGACAGTTGTGGAGAGCCATGATTGCTCATTTGAGAACTTGAATATCACCACATAATTTAAAGGTTTTCATTCTTTTTATCCTCTTAACAACGTAGACAACAAATTTAGCTGAGAGACTGAAAATTCATAGCAGTATTTTTTCCGCTAAAGTTAACTCAGTTTGGTACAAAGCCTGAAGTATAGGGCACCCAGCGAGAAATTAACTTACAATAACAGCAGTAATAGTTAACTTGTATGTGCCATGTCTCTTCAGAACATGGGCGATCATGGCTCTCCACAGCTTCCTATTCTTTGCAGAGGCCCCCAGCAATGTTTCTTCCTTTGTCAAGCCATGCATCTTTTCAATGATCCATTAAGACAAGCTCATCAGGTAGGCGACCTACTGACTTCTCTCTATTTCTCTTGCCTTAACCATTACCCTATGCAAAAAAAGACACAGTGAACAAGCAATCTGGCACAAGGCTGAAATACTCAGCCCATTTCTTTGTGTGCAATAAAATGGTATGTCAAAACAAACATTTTTATACTTACCCAGAAAACATGGGTTTGTTGGGATTCCTGTAAAAATATAAAAATAAAAATCAATCAGTCTGAAAAGGTTGTTACTTCAATCAACAATTCTTCTATTCAATTAGCTGTTTACTCAAATCAGTCTGGCATAAGGCCATAAGTAAGAAGCGCCCAGTGAAACTGAAGGTTAAAGGAACTGGCACAAAGAAAAATGATTTAAAAAAAAAAAAAAAAAAAAAATCAAAAAAGTGATTTCACAAAGTGAATAGTTAAATATTTTTTTTTCAAATCAATTCACACCAAGCAAGGTGATAATACCACTAAGATGCAAGGGACTGCTGAAAGTGAAAGAGAATGAGAAGACTTTAGGTGGAACCAGAAACCCAATTCTAAATAGGAAACAAAGGATAAACTTGTACTCCTGTTTAAAAGACCAAGGAGGAGTATGAACAGGACGATAGGTGAATCTAGTTTTGGTATATATTATATACCAGGAGATAATAATAGAGAAAAGGGGAATGAAAACTAGAGAGAAAAAGAAAAAGTGGGAGAAGTGAGGGAAAAAAGGAGAGAATAAAAGAAATTAAAAAAATGAAGAAAAACAGGAAGAGAAAAACAGAGAAAAAAAAAAAAAGGAAGAGAAAAAAGAGAAAAAAAAAAAGAGAAAAAAAAGAAAAAAAAAGAAAAAAACAGAGAGAAAAAAGGAGAAAAAAAGAGAGAGAAAAAAGGAGAAAAAACAGAGAGAAAAAAGGAGAAAAAACAGATAGGAAAAGGAGAAAAACAGAGGAGAGAAAAGGAGAGAAAAGGAGAGAAAAAAGGAGAAAAAAAGAGAGAGAAAAGGAGAGAAAAAACAGAAAAAAACAGAAAAAAAGGAGAGAAAAACAGAGAGAAAAAGGAGAGAAAAAAAAACTAGAAAAACTAGAGAAAAAAAGAGAGAAAACAGAGAGAAAAAGGAGAGAAAAAGAGAGAGAAAAGAGAGAAAAAAAAAAGGAGAGAAAAACAGAGAGAGAAAAAGGAGAGAAAAACAGAGAGAGAAAAACAGAGATAGAAAAAGGAGAGAAAAAAAACAGAGAGAGAAAAAGGAGAAAAAGAAAAGAGAAAAAAGGAGAAAAACAGAGATAGAAAAAGGAGAGAAAAACAGAGATAGAAAAAGGAGAGAAAAACTGAGAGAGAAAAACAGAGAGAGAAAAAGGAGAGAAAAACAGAGAGAGAAAAAGGAGAGAAAACAGAAACAAAAAAGGAGAAAAAACAGAGAGAAAAGGAGAAAAAACAAAAAAAA
The DNA here is from genome assembly GCA_903632075.3 of Acanthosepion pharaonis. Classification (NCBI taxonomy): domain Eukaryota; kingdom Metazoa; phylum Mollusca; class Cephalopoda; order Sepiida; family Sepiidae; genus Acanthosepion; species Acanthosepion pharaonis. Next base: position 1,540,292 of record CAHIKZ030000063.1, on the reverse strand, counting down.
GGAGAAAAAAAGAAGAGAAAAACAGAGAGAGAAAAAGGAGAGAAAAACAGAGAGAGAAAAAGGAGAGAAAAACAGAGAGAGAAAAAGGAGAGAAAAACAGAGAGAGAAAAAGGAGAGAAAAACAGAGAGAGAAAAAGGAGAGAAAAACAGAGAGAGAAAAAGGAGAGAAAAACAGAGAGAGAAAAAGGAGAGAAAAACAGAGAGAGAAAAAGGAGAGAAAAACAGAGAGAGAAAAACAGAGATAGAAAAAGGAGAGAAAAACAGAAATAGAAAAAGGAGAGAAAAACAGAGAGAAAAAGGAGAGAAAAACAGAGAGAGAAAAAGAAAAAAAAGAAAAAAAAAATAGAGAGAGAAAAAACAGAGAGAGAAAAGGAAAAAAACAGAGAAAAAACAGAGAGAGAAAAAAACAGAGATAGAAAAGGAGAGAAAACAGGAGAGAAAAAAGAGAAAAAAAAAATAAAAAAGAAAAAAAAAGGAGAGAAAAACTGAGAGAGATAAAAAGGAGAAAAAAACAGAAAAAGGAGAAAAAACAGGAGAAAAGGAGAAAAAAGAGAGAGAAAAAGGAGAGAAAGACAGAAAAAGGAGAGAAAAACAGAGATAGAAAAGGAGAGAAAACAGAGAGAGAAAAGAAAAAAACAGAGGAAAAGGAGAGAAAACAGAGAGAAAAAAAAAGGAGAGAAAAGGAGAAAAAAAGCAAAAAAAAGGAGAGAAAAACAGAGATAAAAAAAAGAGAAAAAAAAAAAGAGAGAAAAAATAGAGAAAAAACAGAGAGAGAAAACAGAGAGAAAAAAGAGATAAAAAAGAGAAAAAAGAGAAAAACAGAGAGAAAAAGGAGAGAAAAAGAAAAACAAAAAAGAGAGAAAAACAGAGATAGAAAAGGAGAAAAACAGAGAGAGAAAAGGAGAGAAAACTGAGAGAGAAAAAAAGAGAGAAAAAACAGAGAGAAAAACAGAGAAAACAGAGAAAAAAGAGAAAAAAGAGATAGAAAAAGGAGAGAAAAACAGAGATTGAAAAAGAGAGAAAAACTGAGAAAAAAACAGAGAAAAAAAACAGAAAAAAGAAAAAGGAGAGAAAAACAGAGAAAAGGAGAGAAAAAAGGAGAAAAAAAAGAAAAAGGAGAAAAAAAAAGGAGAGAGAGAGAAAAACAGAGAAAAAAAGGAAAAAAAACAGAGAGAAAAAAAAAAAAATAGAGAAAAAAGGAGAGAAAAAGAAATAAAAAAGAAAAACAGAAATAGAAAAGAGAAAAAAGAGAGAAAAAAAGAAAAAAAAAGAGAGAGAAAAAAAGAGAGAAAAAAGGAGAAAAAAGAGATAGAAAAAAAAAAAACAACAGAGAAAGGAGAAAAAAACAGAGAAAAAGGAGAGAAAACAGAGAGAGAGAAAAGGAGAAAAACAGAGAGAAAAAAAGAGAGAAAAAGGAGAGAAAAGGAGAGAAAAAACAGAGAGAAAAAAGAGAGAAAAAACAAAAAAAACAGAAAAAAGAGAAAACAGAAAAGGAGAAAAAACAGAAAAAGGAGAGAAAAAAAAGGAAAAAAAGAAAAAAACAGAGAGAGAAAAAAGGAGAACAGAAAAAAAGAGAGAGAAAAAACAGGAGAGAAAAGGAGAGAAAAAACAGAGAGAAAAAAGGAGAGAAAACAGAAAAAAAGGAGAGAAAACAGAAAAAGGAAAAAAGGAGAAAAAGAGAGAGAGAGAAAAGGAGAGAGAAAAAAGGAGAGAAAAACAGAGAAAAAAAAGGAGAAAAAAAAGAAAGAAAAAGAGAAAAAGAAAAAAAGGAGAAAAAAAGAGAGATAGAAAAAGAAAAAGGAGAGAAAAAAGAGAGAGAAAAAGAGAGAGAAAACAGAGAGGAAAAAACAGAAAAAAAAGAGAGAAAAAAGAGGAGAGAAAAAAACAGAGATAAAAAGAGAAAAAGGAGAGAAAAAAGGAGAGAAAAACTGAGAAGAGAAAAGGAGAGAAAAACTGAGAGAAAAAAAAAACAGAGAGAGATAAAAGAGAGAAAAAAACTGAGAGAGAAAAAGGAGAGAAAAAAAAAGGAGAGAAAAAGGAGAGAAAAAGGAGAGAAAAACAGAGAGAGAAAAACAGAGAGAGAAAAAAGGAGAGAAAAACAGAAATAGAAAAAGGAGAGAAAAACTGAGAGAGAAAAAAGGAGAGAAAAACAGAAATAGAAAAAGGAGAGAAAAACAGAAATAGAAAAAGGAGAGAAAAAAGGAGAGAAAACAGAGAAAAGGAAAAAAAAGAGAAAAAAAAGGAGAGAGAGAAAAAAAGGAGGAGAGAAAAACAGAGAGAGAAAAAAGGAGAGAAAAAACAGAGAGAGGAGAAAAAACAGAGAGAGAAAAAGAGAGAAGAAAAGGAGAGAAAACAGAAAGAGAAAAAAGGAGAGAAAACAGAAGAAAAAAGGAGAGAAAACAGAGAAAAAAAGGAGAGAAAAAGAGAAAAAGAGAAAAAAAGAGAAAAAGAGAGAAAAACAGAGAGAGAAAAAGGAGAAAAAGATAGAAAAAAAGAGAGAAAAACAGAAATAAAGAAAAAAAAAGAGAAAAAACAGAGAGAAAAAAAAGGAGAGAAAACAGAAAACTGAGAGAGAAAAACAAAAGAAAAAGAGAAAAAGAGATAGAAAAAGGAGAAAAAAAAGAAATAGAAAAAGGAGAAAAACAGAAAACAGAAAAAAACAGAGAAAAAGGAGAGAGAAAAAACAGAGAGAAAAAGGAGAGAAAAAAATAGAAAAAAGGAGAGAAAAACAGAGAGAAAAAGAGAGAAAAACAGAAATAGAAAAAGGAGAGAAAAACAGAAATAGAAAAAGGAGAGAAAAACAGAGAGAGAAAAAGGAGAGAAAAACAGAGAGAGAAAGAGAAAGGAAAAGGAGAAAAACAGAGAAAAAAGGAGAGAAAAACAGAAAAAAAGGAGAAAAAAACAGAGAGAAAAAAGGAGAGAAAACAGAAAAAAAAGGAAAGAGAAAAACAGATATAGAAAAAGGAGAGAAAAACAGAGAGAGAAAAAGGAGAGAAAAACAGAGAGAGAAAAAGGAGAGAAAAACAGAGAGAAAAGGAGAGAAAAAAAGAGAGAAAAAACAGAGAAAAGAGAGAGAAAAAGGAGAGAAAAAAAAAGAAAAAAAGGAGAGAAAAAACAGAGAGAGAAAAGGAGAGAAAAAACAGAGAGAGAAAAGGAGAGAAAACAAGAGAGAAAGGAGAAAAAAAAGAGAGAAAAAAACAGAGAGAGAAAAAGGAGAGAAAAACAGAGAGAGAAAAACAGAGAGAGAAAAAAGAAAACAGAGAGAAAAAGGAGAGAGAAAAGGAGAGAAAAAAGAGAGAAAAAAAGGAGAGAAAAAACAGAGAGAAAAAAAGGAGAGAAAAACAGAGAAAAGGAAAAAGAGAAAAAAAATAGAAAAAAGGAGAAAAAAAAAAACATAAAAAGGAGAGAAAAACAGAGAGAGAAAAAGGAGAGAAAAACAGAGATAGAAAAAGGAGAGAAAAACAGAGAGAGAAAAAGGAGAGAAAAACAGAGAGAGAAAAAGGAGAGAAAAACAGAGAGAGAAAAAGGAGAGAAAAACAGAGAGAAAAAGGAGAGAAAAAAGGAGAAAAAACAAAGAAAAAAAAAGAGAGAAAAAAGGAGAAAAAAAGAGAGAGAAAAAAGGAAAAAAAAAGAGAAAAGGAAAAAGGAGAGAGAAAAAAGGATATAAAAAAAGAGAGAAAAAAGGAGAGATAAAAAGAGAGAGAGAGAAAAACAGAGATGAAAGTGGAAAGAAAAAGAAAAAAAAAAGGAGAAAAAAAAGAGAAAGAAAAAAAAAGAGAAAAAATAGGAGAAAGAAATGAAAAAAAAAGAAAAAAAACAGAAGAAAAGGAGAGAAAAGAGAAAAAAAAAAAAAAGAGAAAAAAAAAAAGAAAAGAAAAAAGAAGAAAAAAAAAAAAAGAAAAAAAAGAGAAAAAAGAGAAAAAAAGAAAAAGAAAAAAAGGAGAAAAAGAAAAGAGAGAAAAAAGAGAGAAAAGAAGAAAAAGAGAAAAGAAGAAAAGAGAGAAAAAACAGAGAGAAAAAAAGAGAGAAAAAGAGAGAAAAAGAGAGAAAAAAGGAAGAAAAGAGAGAGAAAAAGGAAGAAAAGAGAGAAAAGGAAAGAAAAAGAAAAAAAAAAACTCAAAAGAAAAAAGGAAAAAAAGAATATAAACAGAGAATGGTATGACAGTCACTCTAATATTCTCTGTAATTTCTCTGTGGACATCAGACAACTGTAGCCATGGATGATTCTTCTCCTGCCAAGCACGGAGCGTATCCCGAGCTATAAATGCAGGTGCTGCAATTAAAGCAATGAAAACAATTCATATTGACAAAATACAACAAATCTTTATAGAATGGAATCATAAACTTGACAGCATAATAAAATTAGAATTATAAAAAAACAAGTGACTTGGCATTTAAGTTTCTTTCCCATCAAAACTTTACGAACAAAGTATGGTTACATATAATGTATACAGTGAATGAATTCTTGCTGCCAAACTAATCTTTTTATTTTTTTTTTAAAGCATTTTACCCCAAGCAAAGCAGCAGGGCTACTAGCAAACAGGAAGTTGGGGGGGCGCGTTATAGAGAAAAAGACTGAATATGGGGAGGGGGGAGATTGAGGAAAGGATAAAAGATGAACGGGGGATCAATACAACAGAAGATGGCGATTGATGCTGCATTTAAATCTTTGAAGATTGTTGTTATCAGGGAAGCAAGAGAGAGAGAGAGGAAGTTCCAATGTCGGGAACTGTGAGGAAAGAAACTGTTGGAGTAGAAGTGGCGGTTACGCTTAACAATTTCAACAGTAAATGGGTGGGACCTAGATGCCAATCTAGTAACACGCTTTAATTCAATTTATATTAGCTTCATCCTGGCATTTTAGGAATGCAATAATTCTAATTTAAGTATACATATATCATATGCAAATGACACGTGTAGAAAGGTTTTCAATGATATACGAGAGATGAAACCTTTAAGTTCATTGTGGGGAGGTTACAAAATGTTAAAGCATCAATGGTTTGACTGAAGTTTTCTTTTAAACACATTATAAGACGTCATCCCATATTTTGAAATATATTATGTTTCATATGGATTATTTCTCTTGTGTATTCTTCTTCTATATGCCATGTTCCTTCAAGATGTTGGTGATCATTGCTCTCCACAATTTCATGTGCTTTGTAGTTCTCAAATTTTATCTTTTCGCCAACTCTCCTAAACTCTGCTCAACCATCCATTTACTCAAGCTCTCCAAGTAGGTTATGCATTGTTTTCCTCAGTCCCTCTTGCATTTGATCTGTCCTGTGAGTATCAAATTTTCCAACCTCTCTTTCCTCACTATGTACCCTAGAAATTTCAACTCAGTCCTCCTGATGTTAATTACAAGTGACCTTTTTGTTTCCATTTCCTTTAAAACTTCATCATTACTCACTTGTTCGGAACATGGTATTCTCATCATCATTTCTCTAGAACCACATTTCTGTTGCTTCAAATCTGTTCTTCATGTCCAGGATTTACTGCTATATCAGAGAACTGATATTACATAGCATTTCAGTATGCTTTTCTTTATTTCTAATTTTTCTTAATGTTTCTTAATACTTTGCTTAGCTTTTGGAAGGTATCTTTCCCAATGTTCCTTCAAATCCCAGTTTATTTAATCCCTTTCAAGACTGTATGCACAGAAAAAATTTAGACGGTGGAATTAATAGATACTAAACACTTCAAATACCTTGATGTAGAGAACAGTCATAACAAATTTAGTGTACGAGACAAGGAAATTGAACATAAGACAGGCTTCACTAAGGGCAGGTTTGTTCAGCACCACAAGTTGCTATGTAGTGCGAAAATAATTCCAACTCAGAACTAAGGGTTAGGGTTATGGTTTTTAAATCGAGTTGAAATTAGTTCTGTCACACATTGCTACAAACTGAAAACATTCAGCTAAAATCTTGCGTCATGTTTATAACTAGCTTTGTCAACTCAAGACTTTCATAAGGATGTCATGCATGGTATTAAACTCATTCATAAATGTCTAAACTATCAGCTTAAATCCAAGCATTTTTTTTTCAGATGGCTGTTTAATGACATTGCTTCTTATAGAGATGAAAGTGGACATTCTGGAAATCAGCTCCAGAAGTCAAACCAAATACTTGCTTTTATTAGCACAAATGTGACCCTTGCCTAGCCCATACCAAGGCTAAATCTGCCTCCTCTGACCAGCTCCCACATGGTGCAGCTTACAAGCCCATGGCACTGTTTCCCTTTGGAAATATATCTTCACCAGATATAGAAGATATCTCCAGCTCGCAGTCGTCATGTCAGGAAAAAACCCATGACTGACAGTTTTCTATTTTGAGCTGATTATATCTTTACTAGTAACATAGAAGATACATCTGGCTCACTCAAATCTGAAATCCTAAATATGGCTTCTCCAGAAACACACCGAAGAACCCTACATTGGGAATTATTAGGAGTAAGACTTTCTTTTCACACTGCTTGTTGCTGCATAAATGTGTAAGAGTTTCTCTGATGGGACACATCCAAATATGTATTTATAGTTTTGTGTATGACTTAGTGTTATAAAACTCTCTGAGAACAAAGCATGTTTGTCATTTCGTTTCGTTTCAGCCAATCCACTCTGTCTGGGAATTATTATATCATGGATATAATAATACCCATAATGGGGAAAATACAACCTGGAAGATTCCTTTCTTCCATAGCTCACCCATTAACTGTTTTAAAGAGAAAGATGTTATAAATTTCAACAGATAGTAATGATCAATGTGTAAAAATGGCACTAAATTTCAATAAGTGTCAAGTTAACCTACATGAAAGTGTGATGCTTGTAAAACCATTGTAAGAATAATAGCCATATTTTTTTTTTTTATCAAATTTACCCCAAGCAAGGCAGTAAAGCCACTTAGACACAAAGTTTTACTGAGTGTGAAATAATTAGAAAACAGAAAACATTATTAGGAGCCTAAACAATAGAAGAGTAATCAGGAAGACAGTAGATAACAACTGACATTGCATTTAAATTTTTAAAGATCAAAATTGGCTGGAAAGCATGGAACTGAAAGAGAGTTGCACAAGCGAGAAGTGTAAGAAAAGAAACTGTTAGCATAGAACTTACACTTACAGCTAGCCAATTCAACTGTAAATTGATGAAACCTTGTTTCCAATGTAGTACTGCACTTAAATTCATAAAGTCTACGTATCATAGTGAAGAGCTTATCCGAACAATTACCATGAAAGTATTTATAGAAAAGGCACAAGGAATCAACTTTACAGTGGTGGGAAAGTGAAGCTGAGATGCCTGGCCAAGACCAATAATATTGCTAATTATTATTTAGATTTTTTTCAAGAATCTCAAAATAAATATCAGGAGCACCAGACTATATGTGGCAGCAATATTCTAAGCATGGGCGATTGGTAGACTTAGAGATATGCAAGATAGATTCTGGAGAGACGCAATGAACTAACTTTCTTAGCTGAAGACTCAGCAATATTCTTTAGTGTACTGGCAGCAGTAAAGAATGGAGTTCATCAGAACATTTGACATGGAAAAAGCGATAGAGTAATGAGATTAGTAATGGATTAAAAACAATTTTTTTTTATGAATTCTTGTGCTTTTTAGTAGTTTGTATTGCTAGAAATAAAAAAAAATAAAAAATTAAACAGGAACCTTGTCTGTTGATCTTAATGAAATGTTTGGGTGTGTGTGTGTATCAACATCGTGCAAAATGACTGGGATGACCTAGCTCTGAACCATTCCTCCTGTAGGAAAGCCGTGCATAATGGTAGGAGAAACTTTGATCAGAATCATGTTGAGCACAGGAGAGATAATTTGTAAGAATAATGATGTCAATTTCCTCGAGAATATTGCCATGGGATTTCATCCAGCTGTAATGTAGGGTGTATGGGGTGTAGCATCAACAGTAGTATATTTGCAGTGAAGTGGCCGACCCTGCTTTACCCAGGTGAATTGCAAAGTGCAACTGTACTGGCCCACAGCTTACATTCAACTCTCAAACATGGCTCTAAGAAGTCGCATGGGCATTGTAATATCCCCACCCTGGTCAACAGCATTGACCTGTCAGCTAAACTGGGTGAAAGTAGTCGAAAGGGGTTTTTCGTCAGGTTTCAGCAATTGACAGCTATTTTTCATTATCTTTATACTAAGTTTGACGTAATTAATTTATGCATTAGTTGGGATGAATTTTTTTTCTCGTTTTTTTTGTGTGTAGGTGTCAAATGTTGTGGTTATTTCTCCTTTTCATCATTTTCTTCTATTCTTATACTCTTTCTCTCTCTTCTTTTTTTCTCTCTCCCTCTTCCTTTTTCTCTATTCGTTTTCCTTCTTTTTTCTGTTTTCTTTCTTATTTCTTTCTCTCTCTCCGTATTTGGTTTCTTTCTTATTTCTTCCTTTCTCTCTCTCTCTCTCTCCGTATTTGGTTTCTTTCTTATTTCTTCCTTTCTCTTTCTCTCGCTCTCTCTATATATATTCCTTTTCTTTTTTCTCCCTATATTCCTTTTTCTCCTGTATATTCCCTTTCTTTCTTTTTTCTCTCTAAATATTTATACACACACATTAGTTTTCTTTTTTCTCTCTCCCTCAATATATATATATATATATATACACATTTATTCCTTTTCTTTTCCTTCTCTCTCTCTCTCTATATATATATATATACATATATCATCTTTTCCTCTCTTCTCTTTCTCCTTTTCTATCTTTTCTTTTTTCACTATCTTTTCTCTCTCTCTCTCTATATATATATATATATATATATATAAATATACATATTATATAAATATATATATATATATATAAATATATATATATATATATACATACATGTATACACATACATATATATTTTGTATAAAAAATTCCAAGAGGATAGAATCCAGGTAGAACTCAATGTTCAGGACAGAGTAAGGATATAATAAAAAGGCTTAAACACTAATATTCCATGGTTATAATTTATTCCATTGGAATCATAAATACGATCCAATTCATCAGACCTACAAATTCAAAAAGAAAACAGAAAAAACAACTCTGGAAATAAAAAACAGAATTTAGAGAGAGTGTAAGTATGAGTGTGGGACGAATGTTAGAGCTATAGAGAGGGGTAACAGACGAGAGAAGGTGGGGGATTAAAATTTAACAGAGAGAAGTTTTAGAGAAGGGAGTCAAAAACGGTTTAAGTGAGAGAAATATGAATGTTGTTGGCATTAAAATATATATATATATATATGACAACAGGCAATGCCTATTACATAAAGGCAAATACTGTCCAAAATTCTGTATTTAAAAAGCAGGAATACTTACAACCACCAGGGTCATGCATCAGAAATTTGTTGAATAATTCATGGTGTATTGGATGTCGTTCATTTGTCGAATAGGGAAGAATATCTTCATGAGCCAAATAATCTAGACCTGCAATAAATAGTGGGAAAAAAAAAAATATTTAGATATTAAGTTTATAAATATGCTGCTAAACATGCATCTGACTGTAGTGATCCCAACATCATTTTCATTCAATGAATCCCTCAGGTCAAATAGGTCTTTAACCTAAAGCATTTCTTCAGTATTTCACAATACCAGATGGGTCGAATTATGAGCTGTAGGATTTCGTAGATGACAATCTGTTATACCTGATGTACTTATTCTATTATTAATAGACTCTCCCACACATAATAAGTAGTAGCGGTCACCAGTTGGGTTCAGTGGTGTTAAGTGAGTCTGTCAGACATTGAAGTATCATCCATCACAACTAGATTTGCTGCGTCATTAACTCTTATTTCAAGTTCCTAACATTTTGTACATCGAACCTAATTTAGGACGACTTATTGAAATACAAGCCTCCACTGTGAAAACTACTCTACAACACAATCACAACTAAACAGATACAATCTATAAGCTTTGTGAGATTATCTCTTAAGAATTTCATACAAAGGTATTTTCAGATAAAAGTTGAGGGAGTTACAAAAAAAAAAAAAAAAAAAAAAAAACGTATTTTTAATTCTCACCACAATGCAAATATATTAAAGCAAAAGCAGTTACCAAACCAGCATCCTGATCATCTTAGCAGTTCAGATAAACAAAAAATATTTTTTTTTTAAAAATTAAAAAAAAAAACAAAAAAAAAAACTTCTGTTTAAATTTAAAGAAGAGAATTCAAAAATAAATATTTTTTTTAAAAAGTTAAAAAATATTAGAAAGTAAATAATAGAATAACTTTTTAAAAATAATAAAGTGGTTTTTTTGACCCAAACTCTTGTCTATAATCCTCATCTTCAAACCATATAATAATTATCAATATGTATTGTTGTAACCTAGAAAGGGTTACTGAATGAGGAATAAACAAAACAGAGGTTGAAAATAAAATGGTAATCTTTATAACATCAACAAAATACAATACTCGCCAGCACCGTGAAGTAGATAAACCACTGCTAGTGGTGGATTACTTAAACAGCATTATTACCCCCACTTACAATAGTGTTCTAACATATTTATGAGGATTGGGACATACCCATTATTGTTCATAGGTACAGTATATAATAGATAGATGAGGTTATAAACAAACTGGGATAGTTAGATAGATAGATAGATAGATAGATAGATAGGATTATAAACAGAACGGGATACATAGAGTGTTGTAACCTAGAAAGAGTTACGGAAAGAGGAATAACCAAAATGAAGGTTGGAAATGAAATGGTAATCTTTATAACATCAACAAAATACAATACTCGCCAGCAGCGTGAAGTAGGTAAACCACTGCTAGTGGTGCACTACTTAGATAGCATATTACCTCCACTTACAATAGTGTCCAATGTATTTATGAGGATTGGGACGTACCCATTAATGTTCATAGGTACAGTATATAACATGTATTTATATATTTCCTGTCACATCTGGGAAGGGGGTGTAAATTTATGAGTGATTACTTCCCTTATTTGTTTTAATAATCTATACAAATAAAATATTTATTTATATTTAAAATTAGTTTCCAAGTAAAATGAACCATTTAATTAATCAGTTTCTTTACTCCTCCATTTCTTAGATTGCAGTCTTATTTGTTCAAGCCTTTCATGTGTGGCACTTAGATGACACCTTTGTCTATTAAGTAATCATCTTGCTTCAACTTGGTCTTGAAATAGGCTTTGTCGTCCGGTTGCTAATCTTTTTCTTCCAAGAGATATTTCCGTTTCACTGTTATATTAAACACATAAAAATTTCAACATGAAAATATACTGAGCAAAAAAGCGATTTATATAATACCAGGAGTAATCAATGAATCATCGATACTGTTAAATGTCTAAAAAATATAAGGGGAGTGGAATAATTAAACGGTTCATTGGCCTCTATTTTAGAAATGACTTCTTTATCTTTGCTTTATTGAATCGCAATATTATTGTTTCAAGATTTTGTTTCGTTGAATCTCAATATTAAATCTTTATAACAATCACCATCATTTTCATCGTACCAATACTCTAGTAATATCTATAATAATCAAGATGAGAACAATAGTCCAAAATAATGTTTAATAACAATTTCTCATCTCAAAAACAAAATACAAAACTAAGCATCATCTAATAACAAACATTGTACTAGCAACCTGGTCCCACAGTTGGCCCAGTCAATAGCTACTGTCATTAGTTTATGGAAAATAGATTGGTAGAATTGTTGTGGTATCAGATCAATAATCTAAACAACTTATAGTATGAAATCTTTTTTTTTTCTTCATTGATATGCTGTGTCCCTTCTGGACATGAGAAATCATGTAAGAAATCATTTCCTGTAGTTCTTAGCAATATTTGCTCTTAAATGTCCTACCGACTCCCAGATTATTAATACAAGCTTATTACTTGCTGTTTCCACCTGCCCTTCTTGCCTTTTATATATCCTGAGTGTGTTAAATTCTCAAAGCTTTCTTTCCTCATTGTATGTCAGAAATTTCAACTGCTTCTTTCTGATTTTAAATACAAGTGTCTTTTTTGTTCCTATTTTTCTTTAAAACTTCCTCATTGTTCACATGCTCCAACCCTAGTATTCTTAGAATCAGTTTGCAGGAACCCATCTGTCGCCACAAGATTCCACTCAATCCACAAAGAAACAGTCCAGCATTTACTACTATATAGTTGGATTGATATTACATAGCAGTTCAGCAGTCCTTCGTTTCTAATGGAATTTTTCTGTTTCTTAATACTTTGCTTAGATTTTGGAAGGCATCTTTTACTATCCCAAGTTCAGACAGCCATCAAAAGAACACTGATGTTTTGTAAAATTGAATCAATTTACTTACCAGAAATGGCGTATAAAGCACGGCTATTTTCTTGGTTTCCAAGAAATGTCACAGCCTCAGTTTGAGCCCTCTGTATAATAAGAGCAAAAAAAGTAAAATAAGTTAAAATTCTAAGAAGGAGACTTACAATTAAAGTAAATGCATAGGACTGCTACAAAATTTAAGCCCCTTAAAAAAATGAAATTATCTCAAATGATTTGTTCTCGTATCGATTTTGAGAGGAAAGAAAATTAAAAAAAAAAAAAAAAAACAAAGAAAAAGAAAAATCTCAAGCAAGCTAAAAAAACAAATTGTCAAATTGCACATTTTTCTTATTTAATTCTTTCTTTCTTTTTATGTGCCGTGTCCTTTCAGGACGTAGGTGATCATGGCTCTTCACCTCCTCTCTATCCCTTGCAGCTTTCAACGTTCTTTCCCTCTGCCACCTCCCCCAGACAACGTTCTGTCAACCACTTGCTTAAACCCACCCAGTATGACACGTGTTGTTTTCCCTTGTCTTTCTTTCTCTCTACTTGACCCGTGAGTATCAAATTCTCCAGACCCTCCTTCCACATTATGTGTCCCAGAAACTTCAGCTGCCTCTTCCTGGTGTTAAGTATGTCTCCTCCTTGTTTGCATCCACTCTAAGACCTCATCGTTGTTCACACGCTCGATCTATGATATCCTTAGCATCCTTCTGTAGAACCACATTTCTGTTGCCTAGAGTCTCTTCTTCATTTTTTGAGGAAATCATCCAACATTTACTGCCGTAAAGAAGGACAGATGTCACGTAACAGCTCAGTATTTTTGTTATTTGTTACCGAAGAAATCCTCCTGTCTTGCAATATTCTGCCCAGCTTTTGGAATGCATGTATCTCAAGCTAAAACGAAGAATCTTAATACAGGAATGGAGAGCTTGACAAAACATTACCCCCCCACGACCCCCCCCCAAATCCTATTTTGTGAAATACATCTGTTTGATGCTTTGGCATGCATCATCAGTGGTGTTTCTAACCAAGGTTCATTAAGAGTTTCGGGCCTTTCAACATCATACCTCCTCTCCACGGTGACCCAGCCGACACAGATCGGGTATCGACCTGTGTGCCATCCATCAGTTACAGCTTTCCTCATTTTTAAACACACACTGCGTCTCCTCTTGGCAATTTATAGTCCAATCACGGATAACTTCCAGTTCCCCAGCAATCTAGGCTCTTCCATAAAAAAGGAAGCAAATGCAGTAACAGTTTTGATCTGGTAAGGAATATAGCAAAGCACTTGGCTTGAAATGGTAAGTAACGGTTGTTATTTTCCCTTACCAAGATATATACATATACAAATACATACATGGAACAGATTCTACTCAATCTTAATCATCCAATCAACAACAAAAAAAAAAAAAAATCTAAGACCCAGCCCATGGGTATGTGTGTAATAATCCAAACGTATATAAGTGAATCCTAATAATATGAAATATTAAAATTGATCCACAAAAAGAGCTCAATGTATTTATTACAACAGAGCATATAAAATACAGAGATAATAAATCCAAAACTACCTCATTCAGAAAATAGCTATTTCGATCCACAAGATTTTCTTGTGGACCTTATCAATTCAGAGCTGTTAGGAAATGAGATAAGAGCTTAAAATTTAAACATTTAAAGAGTAAAAGAAAAAGAAGACGAGAAAGATAGAAAAGGAGAAAGAAAAAGAAAAAAGTTATTTTCTGAATGAGGTAGTTATAGATTTCTTATATATATATATATATATATATATATATCAAATATGTAGTGCAATTCAATTTATATTACAATGAATCATTCACACAAAAAGTAGATTAGTAAAATTAATGATATAAAATGGCAAAATCCTTTCGCAAACAAAATTTTAAAATTTCATTAACCTATATAAATCATTCAATGAATGTTATGATCCTTATTTTTAATACTTATGAGCTGTATAAGGTCTTTTTTAATACGCAAGTACTTTCAGCTGTACATTCAGTCGTCCTCAGGCATGGAAATTATTTTGTGTTTAGTAAAATTCAGGTAGCATCCAAGACGAAAAAATTAAATGCAAATCGAAATATATATATTTAAAAAAAAAAAAAAAAAAAAAAAAAAAAGCACTCTCTTAAATTTTCCAAAAAATTCAACTTTAGCATTGTGACTGCATGCTTCAAAAGTTTGTATCTGTTAACAATAACACATTTAAAAAAATATTTTTGGTCAGACGCCGCTAATTCCAATATATATTTTCCTTTACCTGTCACACGATCTAATTATTTCGAGATGAGGTTGACTCTGGCAATCCATGTTCAAACCCAAGCATCACTTTATTCCTATATGACAATAATACTAGTGGTATCCGATCATTATTAAATCAGACCAACGTAAACATCAGAAAAAAATTGCATTCTCAAAGACAGAATAGTTAAGAAATGACACAGAAGGGCTCTTTTAACTGTTCATATTGTAACACTGCGGCTGTCTGGTATGAGATTTATTGTCTCGATTAATGAATTCCCTTACTCAACTGAGGTAAAATCAGATAAATAACACTATTGTCATTAGGTCACCTACTTAATTTAAGTAGAATTGAGTAAATAATACTGTTGTCTATTTTATGCTAAACGTATACACAGATGGTACAAAGATCAGATGTTTCATTGTTTAGGTAGTGTGAGCACAGATATAAAACAGAAGACTTGTGAGAAGGAGGATGTTCTTCATCTGTACAGAAAATGTTGCCAGCCTGGTACAGTGCATCCATTGGTTGCCATGTCAAGTCACAGTGTTATATGTACCACCATCCGACCGGAAGTCCTGTTGGAAAAATAAAAGTGGATTCTACCCGCAAGTCATCTTAGAAGAAATAAAATGAAACACAACGAAGGACGACTGATTGTTCAATGAATCTCTTGGGACAATAGGGTATCCCCACAATATAAGTTTCATTTCAACAGTTCATGCATTAGAACCTCTTGTGATAGATTTTTGACAAAATAAGAATATTACCAGAAAGAATTAGTAAACAAATAATCATTTTAAAAAGAAAAGAAAATGGGAAACTGATTACATTTTGAAAATTACCTAATTACATTCTAATTTTTTATGGATCCATATGCCAAAGGCACAGTGGAGTAATGGATAGCAGCTTGGATTGAGGAATTGGAGAGTTTGAATTCCAGTCAAATCGATTACATTCACTTAGGTATTAATACCTTTGGGAAAGGTATGAAGCCTCTTCTTCTTCCCCCCAGCTATGGATAAATAGCAGGACAGACCAGGTTCTATAGCCTTGAGTGGCAACTGGTCTAGGAGAAGGACAACTCTGAATTCAAAATTCAAAACTGCAGAAAAGGCAACAAAAAAGTGCAACACTATCTTTTCCAAGAAGTTATGATTATTTGCAGATAGTAAAAAAAAACAAACAAAGACACAGTGGAATAATGGATAGTGGCTCGGATTGAGGAATCAGAGAGCTGTGTTCGAATTCCAGTTGAATTCATTACATTCACTTATGTGCTAATACCCTTGGGAAAAGTATGAATCCTCTTCTTCTCTCCCCAGCTATGGGTAAATAGCAGGACAGACCTGGTTTTGTAGCCTTGGGTGGTAACTGGTCTAACTCTGAATTCAAAACATGACCCTCCAGATTGGGGGTTGTGCAATAGGCTAACAACCTACTCATTTAAAAAAAACTAGCTTGTAATTGAAACCATAAAGATATGTTGCCGCCCTATGTTCCCCAAGGAATTTAAAGGCATAATAAAAAAAATATAACATGTGCCAAAGTTAAATCAAGATCCGGAGCTAAGCTTAAAAATATATCCAGTTCATTTTTTATTTTATTTTTTTATAAAACATATCTAGTTTCATTTTTTGATAAGAAAAATACCCAAATCCTGCAAATTACAGAAAATATTGCCAGCCACAAATGTAAATGAGTTGTATGACCATTAAAAATGAAAAATTGTCCTTCTAAAATCTGGGGGAGATACTAACACAATCCGTACTTACAATATAGGGGCAATCTCTGGAGTCAACCAAAACCAAATAATATAGATGGGTGCGACCTTTGACCTCCTTGCCAACAACTGTTGTGTCATCCTCCGGGGGCCTGCAAGAATAAAATTAAATCCATCATGCAAGTATAAATCTATGATATACTTTTACTTCCAAAAGAAGATAAATGTGGAACACTACTTGACATCAAAAGCAAAGTACCTCAAAACCCAAGAGAAATAAAAAAATTAAAAAAATCACATCAAGTTTATTCTTCTTCCTGCTTTAACAACGCCATTTTTCTTCAGGCCATAAACGGTCATGGCTCTCCATAGATTCCTTTCTTCCTTAATATATGTGAATTGCTATGACTTCTGATAGTGTAGTGTTTTCCTATTGGCTTTAATTTTTTGTTTTTTATTAATGTTTACGCAATACAAGGCCCAATAGCCACTTAAGGTAGAGTGTTATTGTGTGATGATGTATGTTCTAGCACAAATATCAATAGCCTCTGAATAGTTCTGCCTACCAAAATTCACTCATAACTGTTGTATAGTCTTCAGGAACTTCCTAACAGCGAAAAGCTGGGATCATCTCTCACTCTCTCTTACATTACATATATATATATATATATATATATTGTTTATACATTATTTTTATAGATACAAATATTTAAGTAAACAGTTTTAACAACATTTACTGGCCTGAATGTCTGAGAAATTTCATAGAAAATATGTCCTCCAACAGGAATCAAACCTGTATCCTATATGGAACCATCATATCACCTGAGGTGCTATACCATCTAGCTACAGAGGAAGCATCTGGTTAGCAAGGTTAAATTACTGCTTTTAAACTACAAATTCCCATGATTTCTTAGGCTATATAATGGTTCTATGTAGGATACAACCTCGATTCCTGCCGGAGGACACATATTTTCTATAACATTTCTTGGACATTCAGGCCAGTAAATGTTGTTAATACTGTTTATTATAAACAGAGCATTTACTTAAATATTTGTATCCATAAAATAACATATAAAACAATATATATATTAAAATAATTGTTGGACTTAGTCCATTTCATTATATATATATATATATATATATATATATATATATATATATCATCTTTTACTGCAAAATAAACTTTTTCTCATCATTTGAAGCTAAATTTGGAAAACTAAGGATTGAATCAGAGAGCTGAATTCGAATTCCAGTCAAACGATTACATCCACTTATGTGCTAATACCCTTGGAAAAGTATGAATCCTCTTCTTCTTCCCCCCAGCTATGGGTAAATAGCAGAACAGACCACGTTTTATAGCCTTAGGTGGCAACTGATCTACTGCAGAAAGAAATGACAACCTACTATGGGGAAAATAACTGCCTTGTCAGTCATGTATCGAAAGATACATGATCACCTAAGCATGTATCATGCATGGCACAAAACTGACTGAAGAATTGGAACAGGAAATGCCAGATCTTAAGAAACACAAAAACTGACCAATATGACAGATGAGAAATTATGCATTTCCTCAGGAGGACTTGAGCATTACTTAGTCAAGAGTGAACAGGAATGGCTCTCAGCAAAAGACAAAGGGGAAAGCAAAAAAAAATTTTGACAGATGACTTATTATGGGTCCTTATTTATATTCCCTCTGGTCATATATGCAATTGAGTGATTAGCCAATTTCATTTTTTATGGTTTTACTAATTAACCCATAGCTGGGGGAGAAGAGGTAGAGTCATACCTTTCCCAAGGGTATTTGCATCTAAGTGAATATAAGGAACACAACTAGAACTGAAACAATTTAATTTTACTAATTAACCCATAGCTGGGGGTAAGAAGAGGTGGATTCATACCTTTCCTAATGGTATTTGCGTGTAAGCAAATATAACAAAAGTGACTGGAATTGGAATTAAAACTAAGTCTCTGAGACAATTTTATTTCCATGTCCAAGTCTACCATTCAAGACTGGTTAAGTGTGAGACTATGTCTAAATGATTCATTTTATACAGCTTATCAACCTTTTGCAGATAGATTACTTAAAGCCAGAAAATATTTTTAGACTGTAAGAATTCTTAGGGGGTGGGTAGAGATAATAATGGTTTAGGGATACAAGTCATACTAATTAACGCATGGCTGAGGAGAAGAGGTGGATTCATACCTTTCCCAAAGGTGTTTGATAATAAAAAACCTGACTGGAATTGGAACTCAGCTCTCTGATTTCCATTCCTTATACGTTATCCATTACACCACCTGCACATCCAAGCTTATAGCACCTGATATTCCTAAGTAGTCACCCATCTAGGTACTGACCAGGCTTGACATTGATAAACTTCGGTAACTGTACGGGAACCAGTGTTTCAACATGATATGCACAATGATGTAACCATTGAGTTGAGCATCCATAATATTTCAGCGTTTAGGCAGAGACATTAAAAGAATAGAGTTGAAGAAGACTTTAGAAAGAATCGGAAACCCAATCCTAAACAGGAAACAATGGATAAACCTCTACTCCTGTTCAAAAAACCAAGGAGGAGTGTGAATTGGACAATGGGCAAACATATCTACTATTAAATCTTATGATGAATGAGAGAGATGAAATTTCTATAAAATATGAAAAATTGGCAATGTTTAAAAAATACATAACTTAGCAGATATTTTAAAAAAAAAGAAAAAAAAAAAAAAAGAGAGATAAAAAAGGTATTGAAAGAGACAATATTTGGTTTCACAATGGGTTATGAATATATCCCTAATGTCCAGCTTCAAATTTGGCCTCTGTTCATGGTGGACCAAATACGAACCAATTTTCTAACTAGTATTTCTTTCAGCTCATTTTAATTTTGAAGATCAGTGAAAGGAAGACATATTTCCCGTCTACAGTGCATACTAACGACAGAAGAATTTAGGAGAGCTACTGAAATTAAGATGGAAGAAATATTTTCAAATAAGGCCTCTTTCTGCCATTAAATAATGCAAAGTTCAGCCCCCATAAGCATTACAATTATTATAGTACAATATCCACCATTCAAATTGAGCAGATAAAGTGTTTACTCACTTTTCCTCATTCTTAGTTCCTGCATCGCGATCGTAGACTCTTGCTAGCCATGGGAACAAGACAATTCCTCTGTAGCCAAAGACTTTGTGGAGAAATAGCTGCCATGATAAATAAATGAAAATGTAATGAAAATCAGGAACAATGACAGAGAGAATGCAGATGGAGAGAGAAATGAATATGTGCAGTCAGAGAAAGACACACCAAGAAGTGCATACAGACTGGGAGAGACACACACACACACACAGAGAAGCACATGCAGATAAAGAGAGAAGTGCACACAGACACACAGAGAAACACATGTAGACAGAGAGACAGAGAAGTGAGCAAAGACACAAAAAGATGTACACACAGACAGATAGTGTTATACCAGAACATTACCTATTCTATTGTAATAGACTCTCTCACACATAATAAGTAGTAGTAGTGGTCGCCAGTTGGGCTCAGTGGAGTTGAGTGAGTGAGTCGATGTCGGACATTGAAGTATCAACCATCACAACTAGATTGCTGCGTCATTAACTATTATTGCAAGTTCCTAACATTTTGTACATCGGAACCTAATTTAGGACGACTTAGTGAAATACAAGCCTCCAGTGTGAAAACGACTTTACAACAGATAGACAGACAGAGAAACACGTGCAGACAGGGAGACAGACACACACAGACCAACGCATGCAGTCTGAGAAACAGACACACAGAGAAGTGTATGCAGAGAGACACACAGAGAAGCGCTTGCAGATAGGGAGATAGACACACAGAGAAATACATGCAGAAGTACAGACTGAATGGAAACAAAATTATCAATAACTGAACCGTATGAAAGAAAGATTGGTTAGTTGATTTTGTTTAGTGTCATATCAACACCTCTATGGGTTATTTAATACTGAAATCTAAATATTTCGAACATAATTTTATAGCTTCAACTAAATATATTTTTAATGCAGTTATATACCTTCAACTATAAATACAGTGTATTGTTGATAAATTTACTATATTCTTGGCAATTTTACCATAGCTAAGTATTGTTGATAATTTTACAATAAGTGTATTGATGGTAATTTTTTTATATAAAAATGTATTGCTAGTATTTTTACTATAAAAAATGTATTTTTATACTTTCAGTGTTTTCCATAAGTGTTCCCTATTTGCCCATAGCTGGGACCTACCACCCCAAGTCAAGGTGGACCCAGGAAAAACAGTAATTAAGAAGTGGTTCCCTGCTCCTCAAAACCTTCAGTCTCCTGATTAGTGTTCTTGCTACCGGATGTAGTTTATCATCATACCCAGGATTAACGAACAAGACAAGTTATGAACAGCAGAATATGAACAATCTACCCCCATAGATTAAATAAAGGGTTCAGTTCAAGATTTCCTGATGTAACAGAGGACACAACAGACAAAATATTGTTAAAATAACAAAGATGAGGACATTAGTCCTATGTTAGCTCCTCATCCCCAAAATTCAGAGAGAAACAAAATACGCTTTACACAGCCACTTTAAAAACTTACATTAAGGCATCTAGCAGAGATGCAAAGAGAGAGAGAGAGAGTGAGAGAGATGCAAGACTATCAAAGTAGTCTATCTCTTCACAGTTTTAACATGTTCCAAACTTATTAGTATGAAGGTGACTGCATATTTTACACATTTTCTCAGGAGGTGTATAAATTTTACGTAAGCTATTTTAACATGGCTTCACTTGCCTTTGCTATAAATATTTTCATGGTAATTGTTTTGATGAGCTTTTCTCTTTGGTACAACTTTATGAATTTAAATGCAAAATTTGATTGGCAGCAAGGTGTCACCACTTTTCCAGTAGAAATGGCTCACAGATTTCTTACTTAGAGACACTAAACATTGCACTAAACTTCACATCAAAACTATTTTAAAGGAACAATTATATCAGCATTTCCCAACCTGGGTGATATCGCCCACCAGTGGTAATTTCAACTGTTTGGTGGGTGATGAGCAACTGGATAGAAAATAGTAGCTGATTAGAAAATTTGGCTAAATTAGAAACAGGAGGCTAAATGGAAATAACTGGGGACCTTCCCTAGATAAGATATGACTATTCCCGAAGACAAGGAATATTTTGGTATTTTCTATAGTTTTTAGAATGAACATTAACTTTCAAACTTTCTTCAGATGAAATGCCATTTTTTTCAGATATGAATCAGATAAAGGAAAAGCAAGAACATCGAAAAATATATTATGGAATTTTTTTTTTTATAAGTTGATATTAACTAGTGTATATTCTTTTTATTTTATAATTATGAACAAAAAAATTATTTATTTTTTGTCAACACTTTATATATATATATATATATATATATATATATATATATATATATATATATATATATATATATACTAGCCAAGGCTGCAATTGTATAACTGCACCTGCCTGTATACCCACACCCCCTGTCGAGAAATGTCTGCCTGCGTGTAACTTTGCCTTGGTTTTTGCAAAAGGTCATACCCACCTTCAGTTTTATTGATTTTTCTGCCAAACCCGAGGAACATGGAGATTGGAAAGTGGGTCTTGACCTAACTTGGTAAATTTGCAACATGTGTGTAGAATTTCATTAAAATCAATCAAGAAATGTAGACATGCATAAATACCATACACATACACATCTTCTGTTATATATATGTCTGTGTGTGTGTTATACGTTTTATATATATATATATATATATATATATATGCCAATTCAGTCGGCTTTCAATCCTGGCTTGAGGCAATCGGATGTCTAGCCACACTGATGAGCTGTGATACAGCGAAACAGTCTGTCTGTGCATGACTAAATTTATACACCCCCAAAAAGATAAATTTCGGTTGAGCACTTTAGAGAGAAAGTGCGAATTTGCAAACAGTGACTGCTACTGCTGATAATGCAAAGCTCTCCTATGAATCGAACACTCTGAGTCACTGGCATGTTTATTCAAAATAAATGCATAAAAATTCACCTTCCTCTCTGCCAAGAGCCGATAGCTCAGGGGGAAAATCTCTGACTGATGTGAAATCAGTCGGGTTTCGATCATGGCTTGAGGTGATTGGATTTCTAGCCACACTAATGAGCTGTGATACAGCAAAACAGTCTGCCTGTGGATGACTATATATATATATATATATATATATATATATATATATATATATATATACAAACACACTTTTCAATGGTAAAGTTTGCTTTTGTTTGTTCTTTAATGCAGCAGTAGCAGCTGCATAAGTCAACTTTATTTGTTATTGCGTGTTGCTATTTTTTTACTACATCATAAAGTCAGTTTATGAATCAGTAACAAAGAGCTTGGACAGGAAATTGTAGAGAGCTATGGTCACCTACATCTTGCAGGGACACAGCCCATTATTATATAAGTACTTCGGAGAAGGAGAAGAAACAAGAATTTATGATTTTCTCATTCAAGGTTTTTCACCTGTGCCCAAGTTTAAAGAGAATTGCAATCAAAGTTAAATAAAAAAAAAATAAGAGCAATAAATTCCTTGTAAAGGATTAATTTAAAAAAATGTAATTAAAAATACATAAAATAAGAAAATGAAAAATAAATACCTGTCCGGTTTCATAGGCACGACCTCGTTCTCGGGGAGTTTCTAAAAGTCCTACTTCAGCCAACCTTTAAAAAAGAGAAAAGGAAAAAAAAAAATAAAATAATGCAAGCATTTTTTTTTTTTTATCTTCTACTGCCAGTAATATTTCTGGTTAAGATAATCATGGAAAACTGGAGGACATAAGTGGCTAAACTTACCTACTCACAGAATAATCCTTCCTCCAGCAAAACTATTGTTACTTTTTATCCAAACTCAATACACTCTTCATTATTACTATTAATAGTATCATAACAAATAAAACAACTGACCACAGTATTTTGAAAGCATTCGAGGAGAGCCATTTCTTATGAATGTTGAAAGAATGCAATCATCAAACTGTAAGCCAGGCTTGCATCCGAGCTGTTACTTATGTTGACATTACTGCATTTCTGATTCAACAATGTATTGTAAAAAGGCGCATTGGGATGTTTTATTTAATATATTTGTAAGCAGTCATCATGTCTTGTGTTTAGTACACATTTTACACCTTGTCGGTGAGGCATTCTCACACTGGCCACAATTTGATAATGTTGCTCAACTCAATACTTTAAGTAAGATTTAAAAAAAAAAAAAAAAAACCTGGACAAAAACAGCTATATCTGAAATGGCTTGAAGCTTACCTAATAAGTAACTAGTGAAGATCCCTGTTGTCTCAGTGGTAACCCGATGAAATTCATGGCTCAATTAAGCCAAGTATCACTTTTCATATGTTCAATTTTATGAAGGATTCTTCAAACAAGAAAAAGCCACGGCTTGGCAATAGACTGAATTTTGGAAGTAGTAGAGGATAGTAAACTGCACCATGCATCATACCATAATTAACGTCTCAATCTGCACTCGTTTAATAAAAGCCTT
The DNA here is from genome assembly GCA_903632075.3 of Acanthosepion pharaonis. NCBI lineage: Eukaryota > Metazoa > Mollusca > Cephalopoda > Sepiida > Sepiidae > Acanthosepion > Acanthosepion pharaonis. The sequence continues at coordinate 1,516,502 of CAHIKZ030000063.1, read as the reverse complement.
GACAGGCTTAGACGAGCTCAAGTCACCACTTACATGTATTATGTACAACCTAAGGAAAGATTTAAAGCATTACCTTGATAGTGGTTGGTCGAAAACAACATGTCTTTTGTCTGAATTGGAAAACACAGAGGGGAATATGGTTACATCAAATTTGCAGGACTAGTGGAGTAATGGATAGCGGCTTGGATTGAGGAATCGGAGAGCCGGGTTCAAATTCCAGTCGAATCCATTATATTCACTTACGTGCTAATACCCTTGGGAAAGGTGTGAATCCTCTTCTTCTCCCTCCAGCTATGGGTAAATAGCATGACAGACTGGGTTCTATAGCCTTGGATGGCAACTGGTCTAGGAGAAGGAAAACTCTGAATTCAAAACCTGCGGAGGGTCGTTTGGGGACCTTGTGGCATGTAGTGCACCAGGTCTCTGTAATCGGCCCTTCAAAAAGTGTGGATGATCCTGCACGAAACCTTCACCACTATAATCAAATCTCATGGGCTATACATGCGGGTTGGGGACCGCTTGTGAATTCCAAATTCCCATGAAACTCCAATATTGGAGCTGGCTCAACCCACCCTGGGTGGATGCCGTTACAGGTAGGCAGTGTATGAGTTTTACAACTCAGCACGTCTGTTCAATCCTGGACAGCCATCATGTATTAACCATGACATTGGTAGTTTTGTAACCATTAAAGATTTGCAAGATAATTTCAAATTTATATAAACTACAAAGATGACTAACCAAATCTCTACAGCATTTTGGAGTGCCAATAAAAGCAGATTTCCCATTCTGTCACAGATTGCCACTAAAGTTATATGAATGCCTGTTACTTGTGTAGATATTGAATGTTCATTTTCTCAATCTAAACATTTTCTCAGTGATGGACACAAAGGTCTTAACTCAGAAAAATACCAAACAGTTTTGATGCTTGTACTTTAATGGAGATCTGGAGAAAAGATTTTAAACATGGCTGACTGCTCAGTTTGGTGTGATTTTCACTTTTTTTCATAGAGCAAATTAAATTTTAATTTATATCACTACCTCTACAGATTTAAATTTTGGGAGTGAAAACAAAAACAAAAAAAAAATGATCAGTTGATACTTTTACTTAAAAAGTATTTGAACTTATTAATATCTTTTCATATCAAGTTAGATTAAGGGCTGAAGTATGAGATTTGAAACCCTATCAAGCTGGAATAAATTATCCAATGGATGGATAGTCGAGCTTTTAAAATTTTTCATTTTCCTTTTATTTTCTTGTTTTAATAACATTTATATATTGTTACACTTTCTCACTAAGGATTATAATAAAGCAAAAACAGAAATCTATAATGAAAACAGCGAGAAAAATTGGAATTCCATAAAACTTGAAACAGAATTAAGGAAAATTTGAAATGTAAAATTATATATTAATGTTTCATTAAAGATGACAGACAAGGTACTGCGATTAAACTTTTTATTTATTTTTTCTTACATTTGAACAAATGTTTTCTTTTTTGGATATTGAGTGTGTAAAAACTGTCCAACTGTTCTGTAATTCCGAGCACTTTCAGCTATACTTTTAGCCATTATCAAGGATGATTTTATTTTTACTTTTTAATTAGGTGTATGGGTTGTGTGTATGTTTTTTGAGTTATAGTGATCTTTTATTTTATGAACACAGTCAGCACATTGTGGTTGTGTTCATAATTAATATTATTAAGTGTTGGCGTCTTCTTTTTCATTATTAAGGCTTCCATTATTTTTTATCTTTTGTTACATGTGGATGAGGTTATTATGTTTGTATTTTCTACGAGTATGTTTCAGATGGAGTCTGGCAAGTTTGTGTGTGCGTTTAAATAGATTCTAATAGAGTTGAGGTCAGATATGTGTAACGTAAGGCATCTGGATAGGCATGTAGTAGTGTGACCGATGTAATTATTTATGAATTTGGTTTGATCAGAATCACAATTCCTTAAGGGGCATTTGAACTCGTAAATAATGTTCCTTCATTTTAATTTTGATTTTGCTGGTGTGTTGTTATTTTTGAGGATAAGGTAAGCCGTTTTAAATTTTTTAGAGTAGATAATTAATTTTGTTTGTGTCAATTGTGGTAGTGTATTTCTTCATGATATTTCTAAGTGAAGATTCATCCTGTTTGAAGGTTTTGTATTTGGAGAACAAGAGAGTGTGTGTGTGTGTGTGTATCCGTCTGCAACATAGTCATAGAAAATACAACTACAATGGACATATCCACATGTAAAAAAAAATGGCTAAAATTAATGGAAGGATTAAGAATAAAAAAGAAAAAGCCAACACTCAATAATATTGACTTGCCACAATGTGCTGACAATGCTGGAAAAAAAAAAAAAAAAAAAGAAGCATTCCCATCACTATAGATACACATGTAAAAATCTACATATTCAGTTAAAAATTAAAAAAAAAAAAATCTTGATAATGGCTAATAGAATAGTCGAAAGTGCTCGAATATATAGAACATTTGAACAGTTTTTACATACTTTATGTCCATAAACAAAAACACTTATATGAACACAAGAAAAATTGGATAAAAAGCTTGATCATAGTACCTTGTTAGTTTGTCTTTAATCAAACTTGTATAAAATAGGGACTGCTGCCCAAATACCCAATTTTATATTATATATATATATATATATATATATATATATATATATATATATATAAAATATAATGTAGTGGTTGTTTTAAATAATGTATTTTTCTAAATAAATCCACATTATAAACGTTTTTTGGTTTTAATGTGGATTTATTTAGAAAAATATTATGCTTTTAATATACATAATTTTTTTCTAAACCACTACATTATATTTCTTTTTATATATATATATATATATATATACCCCATGCCAACAGTATTATTCATACACTAAGCAATCAACATAGTACATGAAACTTGATTTGTACTATCAGTATGGGGTATTATATATATTTAATATATACCTAATAGTTCTGTTATTTTGCATTGATCACCGTTTTACTTACACCTAAAGATTATATATATATATATATATATATATATATATATATATATCCAATTCAGGAAGACATTTGGGTTACTAGCACACAAAATAGAAAATGTCTTATATTGAGAATATTTAACATCACATAAGTAAAAAATAATTATTTTTAATATGTGGAAATCTCCATGGTTTGCCTGATGAAGGTCACAAGAACGGAAACTCGTGTAGCAAAATTATGGAAAATAAAGCATAATATATTTTTTTAAAAAACCACATTACAACCAAAAACGTTTGCGGTTTCTCTCTTTTTAATATACACACTTTTCTCTCATTGGAACTACTATAACCTTTTGCCTTTATATACATATATATTTGTATGTGAACACTTACATGTACATTTATTTATATTTATTTATTTGATTATATATATATATATATATATATATATATATATATTTGAGAGAAGGTGACACATGGTTTTTCTAAGTTTCATAAACATTTGAATTTATCAAACAATAGTTTCCTTTGGCCTTGCTAATGTCAAAGCTTTTATTCTAGTTTAAAATGGGTTAATTAGTGTACAAAGTCTTAAATACAACTACCAGATATTACTAGGTCACTCTAGGTCAAGACGTTAGCTTTGTCAGCCATGAGCTTTTATTTTGGTGCAAGAATGAGATTAAAATCCAATTTTTTTTTTTTTTTAAATGCAAAGTCTGTTCAGAAAGGAGTCATCCCATTGCTGTTTGGAAAAGAAAAAGCAACAATGGCACCTTACTCCTTACCAAAGTACTCCACTTGATATCTCAAGCTTAGTCCAAAATACCTTCTACAACAACCTCTTGTAAAGTCCCCTTTCAGGATCACCATCAGCTGCATCATTATGATCCCCTTAATCTCATCCACAGTCTCCTTTTCAAAAGTCAGATATTAGCAGGGACCAAATCTGGATTTTAGGAGACAATTGACCTGGATAATGAAATATACGTTAAAAACCTCTACACACAATATTATTATGAAGGCAAATTCACTCAATATGCAAATTTCCTTAATAGCATCTCACCGAGTAACCCCATGGAAGAGTGTGTTAAAGCGTGGCTCATCTTATTACTTCCTAAGTTACATAAAGGCTGCACATTTAGGTCTAGAAAGGACTGGTTGTTTTCCAGAGATTTTCTAGATAAGAAAAAATTTATGCAGTAAAATACTGGCTGTAGCCTGTGTTTTCCAGCTATATGACGATTCCGTGTAGGATACAGGTTCGATTCCTGTTGGAGGACACATATTTTCTATGAAAATTTCTTGGACGTTCAGGGCGGTAAATGTTGTTAATACTGTTTATTATAAATAGAGCATTTACTTAAATATTTGTATCGATAAAAGTAACATATAACAATAAAATATATTACATAATTTTATATTTCCAGGACAAACATAAGTTTTTTTTTATATATATATAATTTTTGGATGATAAAATGCATTGCTGGTAATTTTACTATAAAAATGTATTGTTGGTCATTTTACTATAAAAAAAAATTATTGGTTAAAAAATTTATATATAAAAATATACTGCTGGTATTTTTTTACTATAAAAATTTATTTTTATACTTTCTGTTTTTTTGTTTTGAATTATGTTTTTTTTTTTTTTTTTTTTTTTTTTTTTTTTTTTTTTTTTTTTTTGGGGGGCACTGTTTGCCCAAAGCTGGGGCCCTAACAAATGCTACCACCCTAGGTCAGGGTAGACCTGTGATCAACAGCAATTAAGAGGTGATTTCATACTCCTCAAAACCTTGAATCTTCAGATCAGAGACCTTGCTGCCGTATGTAGTTCATCGTCATACCCAGGACTAAATAACAACAAAGACGAGGATATCACTTGGAATGTAAATAATATTTATAATGAATAATATACGATCATGAAATGTGTTAGCATGTGACCATCCCATGACATAACGGAAAAAAGCAACTGGGTTAAATGTGAGAAAATGTAAAAAAGAAAATATAACCACAAAAACATTCCTTCATCACCACAGAATTTTACCTCTTGTCACCTAACTGGCAGGGAGGTAAGGTTTGGTTGTTTTTGTCTAGCAGCATATCAACACCTCTATGGGTTATTTAATGCCGAAATCTAAATACTTCGAACACAATGTTCTGTACATAATTTTATACTTCCAGGATAAATATATGTTTTAAGGATATATAGTTTGGTTTGTTAATTTTGTTTAGCAGTATATCAACCTCTATGGGTTATTTAATGCCGAAATCTAAATATTTTATATACAATTTTATATCTTCAGCAACATATATTTTGAATGCAATTTTATGCCTTCAACTACAGATGGCAATTTGGCAATGTAAGCCACATCGTCAATTTTACTATAAAAATGTATTGTTGGTAACCTTTTTTTATAAAAATGTATTGCTGGTATTTTTACTATAAAAATGTATTTTTATAACTTCTTAATGTTTTGATCTTTGTTGGTGGGGTGTGGGGTTACTATTTGTCCATAACTGGGGTCCTAACAATTGCTACCACCCTGGGTCAGAGTGGACCTTGGAAAAACAGCAATTATGAGGTGGCTCCATGCCACTCAAAATCTCCAATCTCCCAATCAGAGGCCTGGCTCCCAGATTGTCATATTGAAGTGATGTTTCAATATGACAATCAAGACCAATTACTTCTTGTTTTTATAATGAAACAAGTTGGAGGTCTTTTTTTTTTGTGTATAATAAAAACAGTACTTGAGTTGAGGAGGTTATAAAATCTGCTTTGCAGTATTTTTTTTCACTAATTTCAAGTGGACTCTGAACTATTCATTTTAAAACTGAATGTTAATTTATTTTTTGTTTATTTTTCACAAATATAAGTTGAGCTAATTTTAACATGTCACTAATTTGTTTTCAAGTAAGCTCCACTTGAACACCTTCTTCCAACAAACTGCTATTTTGTGGAACTGACCCCCAAGAGGATGCTTTCCCAAACACTACAATCTTCTTCAAGTCTTTCCCCACATAACTTCAACCTGTGCTGCTTAAATCTTCCTGTTCACGCAACAACCTATTTCAGTAAGCCTCGACCATGAGTGGCTCCTGAACCTTATATAGAGTGAATATTAGTCTTCAAAAAAAAAAAAAAAAAAAAAAAAAAGGTTTTCTAAAGTTGATGATTGCTGGTGACATAAAGTATTTGTATTTACAGAAACTCTTGACGTTATTAAAAACAAAAATGAAAAAAACATCGAAGTGGGCACATCATTAGTAATTTAAATAGTCCACACTAGATTTTCTTTAACTGTTTTATTTTGTATTAATTAACCCTTTCAGTGTGTAATTTTATTGTCATTCCCATAATAATGTGAATTATCAACCAAACAAAAAATAAATAACATCTACTTCACACAGCATAAGGAGTTTTTTTCAAGGCCGTGGGGTAAATCCAGTTAATGGTAATAAAATTTTGAGCAGATATATCCACTTTCTGCAGCAAAACAATTAACTTTTATTGTTCTTTCTCCTTAATAATGCTTTCTTTTACTCATATTCTCTCACACTCAGTAACCGTTCCTATCTTAGTGGTTTTATTGCCTTGCTTGGGGTGAAATGATTAAAAAAAAAAAGAAGTTTTTTACTAGAACAGAAAATGAAATTGGCAAACAAAGTTCAAATTCCAGGTGAGTCTTTCACGCTAATGTCTTCAGGAAAAGGATAAATCTGTGGCTTTTCCCACCATCCATGGGTTAAATAGCTGTGTAGACTTGCCTAACTTGCCTTGGATGGCAGACAAGTGTAGATGGACAACTCTGACGCCAAAATTGTAGAGAAGGCATAGGGGAAATTACTCTACTATGTTCCCCAAGAAGCCAGAGCAATTCACAGATAATAAAAAGAAATCTGTGGAAAGTCATAATGGCCTACATTGATGGGACATGACATTTTAAAATAAAAAGCTCTCTATTTTTAGTTTTGAAAATTATATATATATATATATATATATATATATATATATATATATATATATATATATATAATTTTTCATATAGACAAAAAACATTTCAATTGCACCTCGACTAGTGAAAACCAGTTTTGTTTCTCACCAGTCGAGGTGCAATTGAAATGCACCAAAACAAAGTTGCATCTTTCTAGAAAGTAAATGTTTTTGCCTATATGAAAAATTATAATAATTAATTATCGCTCTACTATCAGTATCAAGCCCTCTTTTGGATTAATGCGGTGAACATTAGAATTTATATATTATTTTTGTTCTCATTGCACTGGATATATATATATATATATAAATAAAAAGAAAGAAAAGTAAGGTATATAATCTGGTGTTCTTATAGATATATTTATTTTTACAAAATAGTGCTCAGTGTAAATTTACAGAGCATTAATATTATAAATTAACTGATTTAAAATGTTTTTTTCGCTACACAGTTCTAACCATGTTTCAAAAATGGAAGCTAAACGCTTCGAATTTAATTTTGTAATTAAATCAAAAACATTAGTTCCATTTCATCCTCAAGCAAATTTTCAGTTATTTTATATATATATATATATATATATATATATATATATATATAAGCAAATATATGGATATAGATCTGACAGTATGAAGAAAAATATATGGAAAATCAAACAAAAATCCTAATATGCAATTATATACTATATATTATTATATTAACATTAAAACAGCATAATTGCATATTAGGATTTTGGTTTGATTTTACATATATGTGGAAATATATAGAAAATAGGAAGGAACTGGTTAGGTAAATAATCCAAAGTCCCTTAGTATTTTAGTTAGATGGAACGGGGCCCATTTTACTTTCAACTCAATTTAATTTAAAGGATTATATTGAAGTTTTCGGCTCTTGTTTTGAAACATGAGACCTCTTATGTAGCGATTTGGAATCATATTTTTAAATAAATAATTATATATATATATATATATATATATATATATATATATATCTGTCTATATTTCTGAGATGAGGTATTGCAATTACTTACACTAGTTACAATTTTCAGACTGTTGTCCTCATCTTTATTGTCATATTCAAGGACACATAGCCCAGTGGATAAAAACTTTGGCTGAATCTAGTGACTCGATCCAAAGAGTTGGGAGTTCAATACCTGACTACAGCAGAAGTTAACAAAACCTGGAGAGTTGAGTTAAAAGGGAGATAACTGATACCAAGATATCCAGAAGAAGCATAGCACTTGGAACTAGAAGAATCTACCCTAGTGGACAAAATAAAGGGTTCAGTTCAAAATTCCAATCACCTGAAGTAGGTCAGGGCATACAATGGCCGAAACATCACAAATAGGGCAACAAAGATGAGGACAGCAGTAGAAACAATGTAAATAATATAAATAATTATATGTTTATGTTTTTAAAATTTTGGCTGAATAAAAGCCATACAAAGAATAGTAAAAATGTATCTTGGGAGTATACTTGATTTTAGCATACCCAAAATTTCTGCATTACAACCAGTGAATTACCACCCTTCAATTCTTTACCTCGCCTCATATTCTGAGTCCTTTTTGGATGTAAATATTTGGTATTATTTTACTAAGACACCCATCTCTCTGTTAACCATTTTATTAGTCATTTATTGGTTTGGTTTGTTTTATGGCATATAAACCTCAATGACAACTTTTTTTTTTCCTGTTAATATCTTGTTTTGTCAAAAATCTATTTCTGGTAATATTTTCTTCTTCAAAAATGTATAGTTGGTAATATTTCTTTTTTTTCAAAAACGTATTGTTGGTAATAGTTTTTTTCTTCAAAACTTTATTTCTGGTAATTATTTTTTACAAAGCATTTCTGGTATTAAAACCTATTTTTACACTTTCATAATGCCTTTTTTACCTCAGTTTCAGGGTTAACTATTTGTCCATAGCTGGGATCCTAACAGGTGCTAACACCTCGGGTCATAGTGGACCTGGGAACACTAGCAATTAGAAAGTGGTTCCACGCTCCTCAAAACCTCATGATCAGAGGCCTTGCTGTTGGATGTTGTAGTTTATCGTCTTACCCAGGACGCGTCATTTACTGGACCACAGAACTGTGCTGCAGTTCTTTAACTGGTTTTCAATGTTTTCGTTAGGGTAAAGAAACGGATGTAATAGTAGAAAAAAAAAAAGTTACTTTAGCCTTAATTTTAATAATAGCAATTATTTATTATTTATCCTGGTCTCCAAATTGAGATACAAGATCGGGTTTAATGTGGGGAAGCCGAGCGCGTATATCCGGGCCAAGGACAAAATAGCCCTGCCCCCGCCAGTTGCGCTGAAATTGAATGACTACTGAACTCTTTAGTGGAATGGTGACGGGGGTGCAGGCTCGGGCAGCTGTTCTACAAAACCTGACCCCTCACAGTATTTATTTTCCTCAGTTGCATCTCAGTTCGCAAACAGAGTAGCACGACTTAAAATACGAGGATGTATTTTTTTTTTATCTATATATTTCTCTACGTGTTATTGACAAATAAAACTAAAAGGTTCTGAATAAGAAGAGTAAGTACCTCCACAAAGATACTTTTTTATAAGACTAAGAGGCTAGGTAAAGAAAGAGTAAAGAAATAATTAAAAAAAAAAAAAAAAAAAGAATTCAGTGTTTAGTTACTGTTTAGGTAGGTACGTCCACTGAATTTTCGATACATAAGGTTTAAATGAATTTTTAAAAATGAAAAAGCATGTTTGAGGTGTTAAAATCAACAATACTACCTGCGTTTTGCAAATGACCGAAAGCAATTCAACTGTAAGGCACTGCGGGTTATCGATTTAATTTTAATATGTTCAGTCATTACTACCGAGTAATCAGTTCGATCCTAACTGGGTGCTCTGTAACCTTATGCCAGACTAAGCTAAGCATCATAAATGATAATTCAACAGTAATCATTTGGGACGCTAAACTACCACAAGGCCAAAAAATCGTTACTTTTGAGAACAGGTCTGGTCACTGAAAGACTTTTTTTTTCAGTTATAACACACTTCACTACACGATTATTGTTTAAAATTAAAGCATGATGTGTTATCTTTAGGTGACAAAACGAATTAATTTAAAGCGAAAAAAATTTAATATTTAATAAAAAAATAAAGATAAAATATATAAATAAATAATTAAACATGAAAGTAATTTTACAAGAACAAGAAAGACATGTTCGCATGAAAGAAAACAAACACATCACAATAGGACGGTGGATTTTTCCGTTAAATAAAATGCAAAGGAATGTTTTTAATTTGATTATTTAAAAAAAAATTACCTAGAAGTAAAACAGCGACAATGAGTAGCAGTAATAATCCTGTAGTTAATATTATCATAGATAAATCTCCTAAAATTGACCGGGAAACTCACACATCGTCTTACGATGGCCGCCGCCATCTTTACTATTTAATGTTAGCACGGAGAAAAATATCTGCTCCGAAGTTAATAAATTAAACAACTTAAAAAATTATTTAACATTAAAAAATAGCTTTGAAAGAAATTCTTTAAATACATCAAAAATTTTAAAAATTAAATAGAAAAAAAATTGTTAAAATTTATACAGTATCTTCTTAATTCATTTTAAACTAAAATTGAATTGTAATGAAATGCAGTCGTCAAGGTGACCCATCTTGCATGGGGAAAAAATGAAATCGTTAATTAGATATTACCAGTCGATGGTAACAAAAAAATTAAAAAAAAAAAAAACCAGGGTTCGAGCATGTTTATAAAAAACAGGATTTCGAATTCTGATTTGATTTAGTTAGATCATCTGTACTTGGACTGGCGCAACACAGTCTTTTTTATTTTTAAACAAACAACCATCCCGCCTGCATTTAGTTGGCCTTACAGAGGTAGTGTCATTTTGATTATCTGTAACTATCGTGGCTACTAAAGGCCTGTTCCAGGAAACCATCCTTCCAAGTCGGACTTTCTCATTAAACATCACGGGGGGGAGTTAGGGTAATCCTTGATGCCGAAGAAGCTCCTCGCAAAAGTGTGATGGCAGGGCTGGTACAAAGATCACGTGTATGTTACCCCCAAGCTTGGATACCCTCACCCACGCATACACTTTGCTGCGTCTCAATTTTCAACATTATTTCCATTGTTCGGACTGTTGTCCTCATCTTTATTGCCATGTTCACAACGTTTCGGTCGTTGTACGCTCCGGCCTTCTTCAGGTGATTGGAATTTCGAACTGAACCCTAACCACTGGGGTAGACTATTCTAGTTCCACATGCCATGCCTCTTCTGGATGTTTCAGTTATCTCCCTTTAACTCAACTCACCAAGTTTTTGGTCAGTAACCAGGTATTGAACTCACAATTGCTTTGGGTCAAGTCACTGGATTCAACCAAGGCTTTTATCCACTGCGCCATGTGTTCTTAAATAATTGCATTACCTCATCACAGAAATATAGACATATCTCAATTTTCATATTCATATAAAATACGAATTTTATTGCGTAACCTAATTATGTAATGTATCATATGCAAATAGATGAACGATTCAGCTAGAAAAATTGAAAATAAATACAAATAATCTAAAATATACAAATTAGAATTAAAGACATGTCATCATTCCATCTTAAAACAAGCAATGTTTTTGCAGCAATTTTAACATCAATTTTGTAGAGTAAAAATGAAAGGTCTAATTAGACACTGGAGGACATATGTTATCTCCTCTGGTGTTATATAAACTAAACAGCTGAGTGACCAGAGGCCAAGGGTAATTTTGTATTTAAGAAGGCTGCATGAATATTTTAAATGTTTCGCTGTAAATTAAACATGCAATCCACAAACATAAATTTAAATTTAAAAAAAATCACATAATAACAATATTCAATTACGACAAAAAAAGTATGTATGGAACAACAAATATATATTTTTTTATATATATACAGAATATTACAATTTTGTTTTTTAAATATGTGTGCGAAAGCTTGATCAGAGTATTTTTAAAGAGAAATGTTCTCGTTGACGTTGCTAGTTTGGAAATAAACACAGAAAGTAAGTTAAAGTTGTCTACCTTTAACTGCAGAAGTAAAATTTAAATTAAAAAAAAATCTTGTAAAAGATATTCTAATGGAAAAAGTATTGTCACAATTAGTTTGTCGAAATTCTTGGTGAATTGTGATGTAGAGTTTGTTTCAAATCTTTTAGAAAAGAAGTCTGTTCCAAAAAGCAGTCTCTGATGAGCAAAAAAATTAAATTCTCTCTTGACATCTCTCTAAAAGTCTGTATATCTCAATTGTTCGTAGAAACTTCTCTCTGATTTATAGTTTTTTCATTGACTAAATCGTATTTTTCTATTTTTTAGTCAATAGAATTAATGAGACATTTATTAGGAGAAAATTAGAGAAAGAATTTTTCAAGTAAGTTGAGCCTACTTTGGCACAAAAAAAATCAACCGACTTGCACTGGAAGTTTCTGGAATTTATTGTGCATTTATTAACCAATCAGAAATGTTTAAAACTAAAATAAGGGTTACTAAAGTATCATATTCGTACAAGAATAATGTAATTCAGAACTACTACTACCATTGTTGTTATTTTACAAACTTGTGATTTTTCTTGTTAAAAAGTTGAATATTTTTAACATGTTCAGCATTAGGGATAAAAATAGTGAAATTCATATAGTGTTTTTTCAAGACTTTAGCATTAACAAAAAAAAAATTCACAAATTTGTACATAAAAAAGGGACCCTAAAATAACGTCAATATTGTTATGTAATGTGGAGGTTGCAAATCCTTTAATATTCTGTTGTGCTTACTTTAATTTATAACATATAAATGTAGGTAAAAAAAAAAGCGACTGTTGATAAAATCGCGAGTGTCACAAAGCACTGGACCCCTAATCAGGCTTCTCTCTCATTCAGAGGTAGTATGCACCAGCCCTGTATGGTGGGGAACATGCAGAGAGTACTGTACACTATCTGGCACCAGTAGCATGTATATGCGCTGGACTCCATGTTACACCTATCATTGTGAGTGAATGTGTGGCGGCCTTCACCACATTTATTTAATTTAGATTAAGAAACCAAACTGACATGAAGAAAAAAAGATAAGCCAAAGACATCATTACACTTAAAATTTGTATTTAACAAGATGTACAAAAAAGGATGTGAAAGAAAGGCATGCATTGAATAAAACAAGAGTTGTCTCTCTTTAACTATCAATTGTTCCAAAGTTCACTGTACGAAATAAGGTTGTAATAGTTTCTGGTAATAAATGTTTTCAACAGTTTTGCTGTGTAAAGAAAAACATTATGTGAGTATAGGGAATATTCAACATGTGAGTGAGAAGGTTGGCGCATGGTTTCAACTGTCGTGGATTTCTGTGGCAGCTGAGAACTCAATATTTATTATGTAAAATTACATAATTGTGGTAAAAGGCCGAAAAAGAGAATAGGGGTTTAGGCTAGTCCATACTATCTCATACCTAGCTAATCCGATTCACGACCCATTCACTCATTACAATTTTCGCATTCACCATAAAAACTCGACCGTCACCAATCAATCCTTCAGCTGGCAGATAAGAACTCAATATTTATTACATTTTAAAAACACAATTATGGCACTAGGCAGCTGAGAACTCACTGGTTTACTAAGAATTTTCTTTGCTTATATAGGTGATCATCGGCTCCGAAAGCGCTGCGCGAGAAGAATCACTTTTCACGTGCGGACAGTCTGATTGGTTGGCATTGATTTGTACAGGGTTATGATAGCTACGATTTGTTTCATCGATCCTAAGGTAACAATGACTCTAATTTTGGAAACATGAATAAAAACTCACATAAATTTATAGAACTAACAATGACAACAATTTATCAGGAGAAACACTGGCACCGTGGAAAAGAAAAAATTCGTTTGTAGGGATGGCGTTTGGAAATCGTCTGATTTCGATCTTCACGGAGCCCTGGCCAGACGTGTGTTTCTGTACTGCTACTTGTCTACTGGTCATTTTTTATAATCACGAGGGTTAGGATGATGACATATTCTTCTTTTCTATCATCACTGATGACAAAGTTATTTTTAGAATGATTGAAATATCATCATCATTCTGGAAATATAACAGACACATCTTTTAAAAGCAAATGTAACAAACAAACCTAGCTTATTACAATATTTATGTTTTATCTTAACTTTTTTGTTAATCATTTAATTTACATTTGTTTGTATATATATTTTATATTCTTCTCTTGTCGGGTTATCTTTTCCTAATTTTCGAAACCGCTACTAGGGGACGTTTTCCGGACTATAAATACTCAGCGATATCTTTTCTCACCTTCTTATTTTTTCCGTTTACAAGTCAGCATGTAGCCTCTTGCGGAAAACGCATTCTCTTTTGGTAAATGCATGAATAATACACACACATACACAAGTATGTGCGCACATTCACTACAAATACTTTGGACTAAAACAGTTTTTATATTCATTTGTTACACATATTATTGTCTTGTTGCTTGTATGCCTTTGTTGTTAATACATTATTAGATGTTTGTACATATATATTGGTCATTTCTTTACATTTCTTTACGTCGACTTACATCCTGAGTCTGCCATGTTTGTTATGGGCATTTTCAGGAGACACACGTGTTTATCTCTCAACCCATATATCGTACGCAACACCCTCAAGAGAAAGAGCAATAAACAAACTTAGTTTAATGTATTATTGTTTTATTATTTTATATTCACCTTTTTTATTATTTTACATTACTTTGTGGCGTACACAAATGTAAAATAAAATATGAAAATAAAATATTAAAAAACATCAAATTAAAACTGTCCTTAAAAATCTACACCTCTCTCTCTCTCTCTCTCTCTCTCTCTCTCTTTTATCTCTCCACTAATAAGAAGGCAACTCTCATATAAAAAGTTAACTTAGCCTGGAGATGTATGCTCATTGGCTCCTTTTATTTCTGTGCCTATTTTCTTTAGTTTAATTAATTCCCCTTCACTCCCTTGTTTAGGTGTACAGAGATGTCAGTTCTCTGGTGGATGCAGGGCAACTTTCGTTTCAGGTGTGATTTTCATATTTGTTGTTGTTCTGATGGGGGTCAGCCTGACTGAGGCGCCTGAGCAGTGCATTGTAACCCTCGCTATCTACCTTTCCTTTTGCGACTTTTGTTCTCACTAGTGAGCAGAGCTAGCTGGAGCGTACTACCCCGCATTGTAACCTTCGCCATCTTATCAACATTTGCATTTTTCTACTTACATTTATATATGTTACAAATTAAACTAAGCACAACTGACTATTAAAAAATTTTGATGTCATTCTGGGGTCATTATTTTGTTCAAATCCATAAATTTGTTTTGCTCATGCTATTTTATGATCTCGCTACAATTTTATTTTATCAATATCAATCTTTGTACAAATCTGTGCAAAAAGCGGATCACAGAGCTAATTCAGCGTCATACACATTCAGAAAATCTCAACTTCTGATTGGTCACTTAATATTTAAATCATGTCCGAATAACATCGACCTAGTTCTTGACTTGACCAAAAAATAATTCCGCCAAAATCTGTCAATGCATTTTCGAGTCTGTCACGTGATTACGTTAATTATAAATACCAGACATAAATTCGTTCTTCCTCTTCCTTGATTTCTCTCGCTACAAAATGTGGTTGTAAAAAAGGATTCACGTCATAACCACGTGCGGAGAGACGCTTATGAAAACAGATTCGCACACGCACACATACACGTACGTACGAAACTTTTCAAACTTCATTACGTCCGTTACAAACTTAATGACAAGCAACGGAGACTTAATTACAAACATTACGGAACATTCAACCCTTCTGAAGCTAAAAGTTTACTTAAGATATTCTCAGCTTTATAATTCTTTCAACGCTCTCACAGTAAACATCTTGAGCGGCAAGTTCATTCAACTTTTGTGAGCTCGGAAAAAATATTTCATTAGTAAAAACTTTAAATCAGTCAAAGGGACATAACACCAACAAAAATAGTAACCCCCTATGCTTGTACATCATTATACAAATTATATTATTAATCTTGTTGTTATAAAACCGTTTTGTGTTCCTTCTTATCGTTTTTCTTGTTGCTTTTGCGTTCGCTTACACATTCGTAAAGTAAAAAAATGTACGGGTAAATTTAGGGCGTCAATACTGCTAAACTATGTAGTGTAACCCGGATATAAGAGACCCGGATATAAGAGAAACCCGGATATAAGAGAGATTTTCTCTGGTCCCAAATTAGAGCTTGTGTTAATGTATATAAATTAATTAGACCAAACCCGGATATAAGAGAAACTCGGATATAAGAGACTTCTTCTCCGGTCCCGACAACTCTCTTATATCCGGGTTACACTGTATCGAAAAAACAATAAAATTCACCATTTTTTATCCATAATGATTGTGTTAAAAAATTATTCAGCTTTTTAACAAGAAAAATCTTCAGCTGATGTTAAAAATTGTCCACAAAAACATTACTGATTTACTTATTTAATACTGAATCATCTATTATGTCTCTAATTTGTATTTAGATACATTGTGTTTATTTTCAATGTTTCTAATTGAATTGTTCACCTATATTGCATATGATCCATTATTGTACATAACTAGGTTACAATAAGATTTGTATTTTCTATGAATACTGCCTTCTGAAACTTGAGAGGTAGTGGAGTAGACTCTGGGGTAATATCATAGATTGGTGTGTATTATAGATTAGGGAACGAGACATTTGCACTGGCCTGGCTTGTGAGTGTCAAATTCTCCAAGACATCTTCTTCATTATTTGCCCCAGAAATTTCAATTGTCTCTTTCTAGGTCTTTTTTTATTTTTACTCTCCTTAAAATTTCATTGTTTCTTGCATGTCTCCCAAGGATGTGGGATACAAATTCAACTCTTCAATTTCAAAGATTATTTCCAATAAGTAGTATGTTTACTTAATGGTCGTAGAATTTAAAAACTACCTGAGAAAAAAAAGATGAAAACAAAATATGAAATAAAAAAATGGTCTGAAATTTAAGCAACAGCTGATATTTGAACCAAAGTGTTTAGTTTAAGGCAAGGATGTGCGATTGAATCTCATCTGAATTAACTTTGTTCTTAAATTCCATCCTTTCTAATATTTTTTACAAAATACAGCACAAAGTTTGAAGCATTTTTTGGTATTTTCATTCCAAAATTGAAATAATTTATTATCATTTCTTTTTAATTTATTTATTTTTAAAGTCATTTCGCCACCGAAACGAAAGCGGTTTCGTAATCCGTATTTTACATTTCGCTTTTTGCCTATTTCCGAATGTCAGTTTCACGTGTTTGTTGTTACCGGTGTCTTGTTATTTTGTTCCTTTTTTTAATGTCTGTTTTATTTATTTTTAAAAGCGACCTTACACGTGTCTTTTTCTTTTCATATTTCGGCAGAATTGATGGATGATGACTTTAAGGTTGTGGCACGTCCGAAACGTCGGCAAAAATTCTCCAAATCAAAACTTTTACAAATCCAGCAAACGAGGCTCGTATCAGAAAGTAAACAAGATGAAGATGAGGATTTGACTTCTTCAGTTGAATATATTTGCAAGACATTACGAGATTACAGGTTCGTGTGTTGTTTTTATAAAATAAATAAAGCTGATTCTCGCATATGTAATCGAGTTTCAGCACGACTTTAAAAAAAAACCCCAAAAAACTGTCTGCTCATAAAAAAAAAAACAAAAAAAAAAACACGGAAAACTTTTTGGGGAAAATAATTTTTAGATTAATAATTTGTCAGAAATCGAAATTTAAAAAAAAAAGTTGGGGGATGGGTCATTATATTGAAACATTGTCAAATCGACCCCTGACTCTTTTTTTTTTTTTTACAGACTTACAGGTCTTAGGCTAAATCTGCTTCTTTTTCTCGATGTGCTGTGTGTGTCCCTCCAGGTGGTAGGCGATCAGGGCTCTCCACAATTTCCTGTCATTCGTAGCTCTACTTAACTTTGTCTTCCTGTTATTTCTTCCTTTGTTCCACTATCCATTTAGTACTCAAGCTCAATAGGTATGTTATCTGTTTTACAATTTTACTCTGTCCCTGTCCTGTGAGTATCATATTTTCCAAACCCTCTTTGCACCCTGTCGGTTGGAGCTTTAAAATATACGCCGACTTCCACTCTTCAGAGGATAAGACCCCCCCCCTCTCTCAATGAAGCGTCCTGGGTATGATGATAAACTACATCCGGCAGCAAGGCCTTTGATCAGGAGGTTTTGAGGAGGGTGGGACCACCTCTTAATAGCTGGTGTTCCCAGGCCCACCCTGGCCCGAGGTGGTAGCACCTGTTAGGGTCTCAGCTATGGACAAAAAGTTAACGCCCAAACTAGGGCCAAAAAACAGTATGAGAATGCAAAAATAGGTTTTAATACCAGCAATACATGTTTGAAAAAAAAATATTACCAGCAATACATGTTTGAAAAAAAAATATTACCAGAAATACGTGTTTGAAAAATAAATATTACCAGAAATACATTTTTGAAAAAAAAAAATATTACCAGCAATTAATACCAGTTGGTATTAAATAATCAACTGAGGTTGGCATGCCATAAAACAAAACAAAAGAAACCAAACCACACCAAGCCCTCC
The DNA here is from genome assembly GCA_903632075.3 of Acanthosepion pharaonis. Taxonomy (NCBI): domain Eukaryota; kingdom Metazoa; phylum Mollusca; class Cephalopoda; order Sepiida; family Sepiidae; genus Acanthosepion; species Acanthosepion pharaonis. Next base: position 1,497,955 of record CAHIKZ030000063.1, on the reverse strand, counting down.
TTCCTAATTATGTGCCCCAGAAATTTTGACTGTTTCTTCCTGATGTTAAGTATAAGTTTCCTTTTTGTTTCCATTTTCTCTAAAACTTCATCATTGCTCATATATTCGGTCCATGGTATCCTCAGCATCCTTCTGTAGAAATTTCAACTGTCTTTTCCTGATTTTAAGTATAAGTTTTCTTTTTGTTTCCCTTTTCTCTAAAACTTCATCATTGCTCATATATTCGGTCCATGGTATCCTCAGCATCCTTCTGTAGAAATTTCAACTGTCTCTTCCTGATGTTAAGTATAAGTTTCCTTTTTGTTTCCATTTTCTCTAAAACTTCGTCGTTGCTCACATATTCGGTCCATGGTATCCTCAGCATCCTTCTGTAGAAATTTCAACTGTCTCTTCCTGATGTTAAGTATAAGTTTTCTTTTTGTTTCCATTTTCTCTAAAACTTCATCATTGCTCATATATTCGGTCCATGGTATCCTCAGCATCCTTCTGTAGAAATTTCAACTGTCTCTTCCTGATGTTAAGTATAAGTTTCCTTTTTGTTTCCATTTTCTCTAAAACTTCATCATTGCTCACATATTCGGTCCATGGTATCCTCAGCATCCTTCTGTAGAAATTTCAACTGTCTCTTCCTGATGTTAAGTATAAGTTTCCTTTTTGTTTCCATTTTCTCTAAAACTATGTCGTTGCTCACATATTCGGTCCATGGTATCCTCAGCATCCTTCTGTAGAAATTTCAACTGTCTCTTCCTTATGTTAAGTATAAGTTTCCTTTTTGTTTCCATTTTCTCTAAAACTACGTCGTTGCTCACATATTCGGTCCATGGTATCCTCAGCATCCTTCTGTAGAAATTTCAACTGTCTCTTCCTGATGTTAAGTATAAGTTTCCTTTTTGTTTCCATTTTCTCTAAAACTTCGTCATTGCTCACATATTCGGTCCATGGTATCCTCAGCATCCTTCTGTAGAAATTTCAACATTCTCTTCCTGATGTTAAGTATAAGTTTCCTTTTTGTTTACATTTTCTCTAAAACCTCGTCGTTGCTCACATATTCGGTCCATGATATCCTCAGCATCCTTTTGTAGAAATTTCAACAGTCTCTTTCTGATTTTAAGTAAAAGCTTCCTTTTTGTTGCCATTTTCTCTAAAATTTTGTTGTTGCTCACATTTTTGGTCTATGGTATCCTCAGCATCCTTCTGTAGAACCACATTTCTGTTGCATCAAGTCTCTTCTTCATCTTTGAGAAGATTGTCCAACATTCTCTGCCATATAGAAGGACTGATATCATATAACTGTTCAGTACTCTTTTCTTTGTTTCTAACAAAATTTTCCTGTTTCTTAATACTTTGCTTAGCTTTTGGAAGATATCTTTTGTTATCCCAATGTGCCTTCACATTTCAGCATCAGACTTTTCATCCACTGTTAAAACACTTGACAGATATTTAAATTGTTGTACTTATTTGATTTTGGTATCCCCAGTTTGTAATTTGCATGTTGGGCTCTCCCTTTTGTTAATGACCACGCATTCTTCTTGCAATTGATGTTTAATCATTTCTTCTCACTTTTCTTCATGACTTTCTGTTGAATTTTTTTAGGAGTTTTTTCTTTTTGCTATCGATACTGTGTCATGTGCACATGTTAAGATTGTGGCCGCCAATAATGAATCCTCCTCAGATTTGTAATTCTCTCAAAATTGACTCACTTTATAGGTTGAATAGGTCTGGTGAGAAGATACATTCTTGTCTTACATTCTTTTCTATTTTCATATATCTGCTGGACTCATTTTCTATCTGTTTGCCGGCTAGTTGCTGCCAGTATAGGTTCTGGATTATTCTAAGAAGTTAAACATTGTGAGATGTTAATGAAGGATATCACTTGATGCTGTTAACTTATCCCCATCTTGGTAGAAATATTGTACAGCACTGCAAGGCCCACATGGCTCACACACCAAAAAAACACTGTTTGTTAACATTAATTTGTACAGTAAAAAAAAAATCATAAATCAAGTCATCGTAAAGCAAGGGGCCTCAGTAAAGACAATTTTTCCTTTAACAAATTTCTTTGAGACAATATGAATTTTGGTAAAAAAACGAAATTATTTTTTTACAATATTAAAAAAAAAAGGATATTTCCCAAATATAGAAGTAATACCGCTTTAATAGTCGGTCGGGTGTTCTGAAAGAAAATAAAACAGAATTAAAAAATGATTTTTTAATTTTTTCTTCTTTTTTTTTCAACAGGATCATTTGAATTTGTTCATCAAACCTTTCATTTTTATTTCTATAATTTTTTTCTTGAATTCACTGCTTGACTTGTTTGTAAATGCTAAATCTGTATTATAAAAAATCTATATCCAGCAGCAAGGCCTCTGAACGGTAGATCAGAGGTTTTGAGGAGCATAGTACTACCTCTTAATTACTGCTGTTCTCAGGTCCACCCTGACCTGAGGTGGTAGCATCCATTAAGGTCCCACAATAGTGAACTCGCAAACAAAAATCAAAACACTAGAAAATTATAAAAAATACATTTTTATAGTAAAACTAGCTGCATGGCCTGGTGTTGCCCATGCTTGATTCAAAAATCATACGACTCATACAGCAATCGCTATCATTTGACTTAAAATATTTTTGCCCTTCCTTGCCTTTAAAGGAGTGCCCTTTGCCATGCTGATGTTGCTACATGCCTTACTCCTTGCCTATCTCACACTACAAATTTTTTCTAAGCTCTATACTAAACATTAAATCTGTTATGAGAAAAGAACTAAACAAAATGAACACAAAGCAATCAGCTTTAAAAAAGGACTCATAACTGGAAAAACCGAATGAAAAAAGAATGTTAACAACAAATACTTTTTCACACCCAACCTGGTTCTGCGGAATCAGAATCAATGTTGAGTTTAAGCAAGCGAATGAGCCAATTGGAGTAAAGTGCCATGCAGATTAAAATTTTTCCCACTTGTGATGAATGCAGCTATCAATTTTTTTGCATGCTAGTTAACATTCGTGTCAGTCAGCTGTTGGCTCCCACGCTGGCCAATAGAATCTTCCTGCCTATTCATGGCAGCCAGGTATTGGCTCTCACTCTGGCCAGTACAAAATGGCCGCAAACTACATGAAAACTGCCGTAGAAGCATGAAAAAATCAATTATTTCCACTATCGATGGGAGTTGAGAATTGCAAAGTCAGTCTTGGCCTTCCTGCTTACTTGGAGCATGTGCATGGAAATTTTTGTACAAATCCGTGGAAAATTGCGGCCGTGCATTCATTACACACACACACACATCCTGCCTTTTATAGATAGAGATTACCAACAATACATGTACTATTTTAATAAGGCTTCAATTATTTTTAACCTTTTTTTGCATATAAATGATGCTATTATATTCGTGTTGTCAACAAGCCTTATTGATAAAAACCAAAAAATTAACACTCAGTAATATCAACTATGAACATGGACACAATATCTTGACCATCTTTTAAAAAGGAAAACATTATATAAATGCATACAACAATCTATTTCTTGTTAACAGTTAATATATTTCAACCTTGAAAATGGGTAAACGTTTTGCCGAAAGCGCTCGGAAAGAAAGAACAATTGAACAGTTTTTACAATTTATCATCCAAAAAGAAAAAATTATTAGATCACATGAGAAATTGTATAAAAAATCAAATCAAAGCACCTTGTCTGTCATATTCAATGAAACATGCATGAAAGAAGGACTGCTGGCTAAATACATGCACACACATTGAATGCGTTAGATGCTTTTTTAAGAGATTTAAGCATTTTATAACTGGGATATTAGTTTAAAGTGATTTTATATCCAGAATGGCCATGAGTTTATCAGTTAAATTTATTTCCCTAATCTTTTCAACAAGGTTGCCTGAAATTTATTATATGTGATGGACTTATTTTTCTAGTTTGTGGGCAGTGCTGCATATTCTTGTAATGATAGAGCACATAGGGACATCCTATAACTAAAATAATAAAAATATGTCGACTCATTACCAATCAATGGTTTTGCACATTCGATATCAATTTTTACAAAAAAACAAATTTGGATTGCCAGTGAGATTGTCTCTCAGTAGAATTATGACATGTATCTTCTTAAAATTTCTCAAATCTGGTGCTTTCCAAAATATTTTATCTAAACAATCAACTTACTTCCAATACCTTGATGATGCCTTATTAATATATCCCTGTAATATATATATATATATATATATATATATATATATATATATTTTTTTTCGAACCCCCACCTAAATTTATGATAAAAACTATACCATTGCTTATATTTTAGAAGCATTCTAAAATAAAGAGCCCAGTACTTGCAGAAACATAAAGACGGTAAGCCCAAAGGGATAGGTAGACTTAGTGGCGACAAAGATTAACTAGAATGTACCCTTTCTTTCTCTTTTGGTCAACGTGTTGACAGCATGATTTACATGGATAGGAAAAGTTGAAACACTTTAAACTTTCTCTGATGAGAGATGGGGGTCAATGACCTCATTTTGCCCACAGTGGGAAAAAGTTTGTATTTGAAAATTGATCATGTGACAAAAAAAAAAAAAAAAAAAGAAACGAATAGTGAAACGAAAAAGTTAGTCTTGTCCTGGCCTTAGGGCCGGATGGACGTGTTTGTGAAAAATACAAGAGTTTTGTTCAGGCCGAACAGACGTTTTTGCGAAAACCGAGAAAGGATCCCACATTTTCTTTTTTTAGACCCGTGGTTCACCTATATGCTACAAGTTCATAACAATATATATATATATATATATATATATATATAGATAGATAGAGCAGCAATTTATTGCTCGCTTACTTAGCATGAAGTCACAAGTCATCGTGACTGTGAATGTCCTCATGACAAGTTCTATGAGAATTAAATATCCATAGAAATTCCTCTATCACATTATTAAGCTTTTGAGCTTAATAATTTTAACAAAATATTGCAATAACAATCATGAATATGAATGCTCATCGTTATTTTAAGAAGTAAGGGGATACAAATGAAAAGATTTGAAATTGACAAATTTTTCCATTTCACCAAAACAGCCGTTAAACAATTTTCTCTTCCTTTCTTCTTTCTTTCATTCATTTTCTCACTAGAACCAAGTAGCATATGTCTTTTGTTTTTCTACACAAACAAAATAGAATAGTTCATTATTTATTTAATAGGTGTTGGCAGAAGACATTAAATACATCTTTCTTCCCTGTGAAAGCCTCATCTTATGAAAATTTCTCTTAATAATAATTTAAAAATAATTCAGCAGAAAATGTTATTTTATTTATGGTAACTGGATCTTTTGCGATTGCCTTACTCTGTTTCCATCATTCAGTACTGTGCATCTGAAAAATGGCACTTTTATCACGGTCGTCCTCACATCTCAACCTACTGGTTAAGATCAAAATGTAGTATCTGTTTTTATCAGCTTAATCTAATTCTGTTTTCCACTT